>CAUYLG010050221.1:0-37956 GCA_963573385.1 Cacajao melanocephalus | reverse complement strand
AAATATTGGTTGGCTGCTTGTTTGTTATTTTCATCTCTTATTCCTTCCTGTCTCCATTGTTAAGTACAATTATTGGCATAAAAGAGGTTTTTAATACCCAGTTTTAGACTGCATTCTAGCCTGGGCAATAGAACAAGAATCTCGTTCTCTCTCCCTCTTTCTCTTCCTCTTTCTTTCTCTCTTCCATTCTTTTTTTTCTTTCTTTCACTCTCACTTTCTTTCCTCTCTTTTTCTTTCTTTCAAAAAAAAAAAAAAAAAAAAAGCTGTCAGAATTGTGTCTCCCTCTGCTGAACACAGAGTACCCTGATTGACCAGATCTGGTTTCCGTTCTCATCCCCGGAGTGGTAATGATATCAGCCTCACCCAGATTATATGGACTAGGAGGAAAGGAAGAGGTGATTCCCAAAGGGAAGTATGAATGCTTTTACAAAAGACACAGTTGATACTGGATAGGAAGAAGCAGCAGTTGTCCGCTGTAGACTACACTGCCAAATTCCTTGAATATTCTCAGAAAGATGCCCCACAATATCTCTTGCCCACCACCATCTTTCACCCTCCAGAATCTTCCAGCATTATGGTATAGAATTGAGTGGACAAGGATGAATTCACCTTAACAAATGATGTCCAACAAAGGCAAGATCATTGGACTCAGGAGGCCAAAGTTATCATGGGTACTTGGCAAGGGTTTGTCATATTAGCCAGTGGCATTCTTGGGCTAGAAGGGGGAGCAGTACTCTGGATGATAACCCAGAGGGAGGAGAAGTGGCATTGACCAATTAATTCCAGGTGTAGGAGCTGCATGGGTGTTGTGGGCCAAGAGGAGGGGTCTAGGCGCAGCGTAAAGTCCGTCGATGCTCTTGCTCTCCATCATGATCCTGCCTTTTCTTTTTCCCTTTTCTTTCTCTATTTTTTTTTTTTTTTTTGGAGACAGAGTTTCACTCTTGTCATCCAGGCGGAGTGCAGGGGCGTGATCTCAGCTCACTGCATGCAACCTCTGCCTCCAAGGTTCAAGTGATTCTCCTGCCTCAGCCTCCTGAGTAGCTGGGATTACAGGCACCTGCCAACATGCCCGGCTAATTTTTGTATTTTTAGTAGAAATGGGGTTTCACCATGTTGGCCAGGCTGGTCTCGAACTCCTGACTTCAGGTGCTCTGCCTGTCTCGGTCTCCTAAAGTGCTGGGATTACAGGTGTGAGTCACTGCAACCGGCCATGGTTCTGCCCTTTCTAACCTCTGGAAAACAGATTCAGGAGTTGGGGAGGAAGACCAGATTTTTTGCCCATTGCCAAGACCATGAATTGAATTGCTGGCAACAATGTCAAGAGCTACCTGTGGAAGACCAATGGAGACATGTCAAACCTGTGACTCCTCCAGTGGACGGGAGTGTAGAGGTGCTTCTCATTTTCAAATAATTCGCACTATTTTTTATAGTTATATGTACACACGTATATTTGTGTGTGTGTATACACACACACACACACACACACACACAGGTTAGTTTATATTAAGAATCTCAGGTAGAACTCCAGTAATTTTCCATCAACCTCAAGGCAAATAAAGATTAGGAATCCTGGCTGGGTGCAATGGCTCATGCCTGTAATCCCAGCATTTTGGGAGGCCAAGGCAGGCCGATCACTTGAGGTCAGGAGTTCAAGACCAGCCTGGCTATCTCTACTAAAAATACAAAAATTAGCCGGGCATGGTGGTAGGTGCCTGTAATCCGCTACTCGGGAGGCTGAAGCAGGAGAATCACTTGAACCTGGGAGGCAGAGGTTACAGTGAGCTGAGATTGTTTCACTGCACTCAGGCCTGGGCGACAGTGAGACTCCACCTCAAAAAAAATAAAATTTGGAATCCTCTTTGTCTTGTTCCTCTGCACCCTCAAAAATCAACAACAACAAAAAACTATATACACAACTTACCTGTGGAAGAGGCCTCAGAAGAGGCCACAAAAGATGCCTCCGGAGTCCTGCTACAATGCTGGACAAGTGGCTTAGGCCCCTGGACATTACCCATTTTCCATGGCTGGCTCTAGGATTCTGGGTCAGAGCGCTATGCTCGGCCTCCAAATTTGGGTCTCTTTAGGTCCAATGTAGTGCTTCCCAGAGGACGTTCCATGATACATTAGCATCATGGGGTGCTTAGAAAGTGCAGCAGGCTCCATCACAGTGTACGTTAATAGCAAACACTGCAGGAAGTCTTGCAACGGAAACTCTGTTTTACCTAGCACTGTTCAAACTCACCTAACCATAGAACTCTCCCTACCCTGGAAAAAAGAGAGAAAGAGACTATTCGCATTATGTAGCGCTCTTATTCTGCGGATCATACTTTGGGTGTCCCTGGTCTGATAGGATTAATTGACAAATACAGCCAATAAAGCTTCTGTTAGCTTCTTTGTTGTTTTTCTTTTTCAAGATGTGGTCTTCCTCTGTCAGGCTGGAGGACAGTGGTGCGACCATAGCTCACTGTAGACCTCTCCCAGGCTTAAGCAATCCTCCCACCTCAGCCTCCCGAGTAGCTGGGACCACAGGTGTGCACCACCACACCTGGCTAATTTTTTAAAACTTTTTGTAGAGATGCGGTCTTGCTCTGTTGCTCAGGCTGGCCTCAAACTCCTGAGTTGGAGCGATCCTCCTGCCTTGGCCTCCCAAAGTGCTGAAATTACAGGCATAAGCCACTGCGCCTGGCCAGCTCTTGCGTTCTTGATTGGGGTATTTGTGAGAAGCCAAGTCGTTGTACGGAATCTAGGTGGGAAATTCAGGCTCATGTCTAACCCTGGCCCCAGCCCTACAGCATTGAATACCCCCACACATGAGCTTCGGATCAGTGGCCATCAGGCCAACTGCCTCTGTGCCATCTTCCCTTATTGTCTGGTCTTCTAGAAATTAGGGGGGCCAGGTATGTGGATAGGGTTGGATTTTGTAGTGTTTATATGATTATTACAATGTCCCCATTTTCTTGAAAGTTACACAGACTGTTCTTTTCCTCTTAGCTCAGAGGCTCAATATGGCAGGAAACCTCACTTTAGGTTCTCAGCAAGAAGCTGGAAGAGGTCAGGGAGAAATCCTTGGAGAGGAGGAACCAAGGAGATATGAAAGGTTTCTTGAAGTCCTGTGGTTACTCTTAGGTCAAGCCTGAACCTTGAAACACCTCGATTTTTAGAGAATTCAGAATAGGACACCACCTGCTATCACTGAGATGCGAAGACATGGTCTTTGAAACAATAGACCTGCTTGCTGGGAATGCGGAGAGACCTTGAGCTTTTTAAGCTAGGTTTTGAAAAGATACTCTTGTACCTAAAACAAGCCCCTGCTTCACCTGCTTCTCTGTTAATGGACTCTCCGGAAAAGAGCTTGGCTAATACTCTCTGAGTATCTTCTTCAAGATGTAGAGTTAATGGCAGTGCTTTTAAAATCTGTTGACCCTGTGTGCCCAGGATAAACTTTTGCAGCTCTTGACAATCTGAGTGAGTTCTGTTTGTAGTCCTGAGTTTTTTCTTTGGGAGTGCAGAAGGTGATAGAGACCTTGAACCCCTCGGGCGCCCACCTGAGAAGAAGAGTGAGAAAGGAAGTGGAAAACAGTCTCAGATGAAGGCAGTGTGTTCTGAGTACCTTTTTAACAATGCTAAGAAAACAGCTTTGGCAAAGTAAGGGGTCCTGCAGGGAGAACAGGAGTGGGTTAGCTGCTCCAGTCCCTCAGGGACTGTCCTAGTTGTCTGATCTGTTTGCCGGGTATCTGCGTGCCCCATGAGGACTGTTGGAATGCTTAACGCATAATATGCTTTGTACATCTTGTGAGACTGTCTTCCCAAATGTTATGAACCGCTGCTATTATGAATAATATACAAATGCATTTTAAAGCGTTACTGAGTTCATGCTTATTTCATTGTGTACTTTTCGTTTGTTTGAGACAGGCTCGCTCTGTGTTACCCAGGCTGGAGTGCATTGGCATGATCTCTGTTCACTGCAGACTTGAATTCCTGGGCTCAGGTGATCCTCCTGCCTCAGCCTCCTGAGTAGCTAGGACTATAGGCATGTGCCACCACGTACCTGGATAATTTTCTAATTTTTTATAGAGATGGGGTCTCACTATGCTTCCTAGGCTGGTCTCGAATGCCTCACCTCAAGCAGTCCTCCTTCTTCTGCTTCCCAAAGCGCTAGGATTACAGGAATGAGCCAGCATGCCTGGCCTACATTTTCTCAATCAACAGATTCTATTATGATATAGAAACAGGTCTATGAAAGTTTTAGATGCTTAAAAGAGGTCCTTGTGCTTTCTTGAAAAGGCTGTAATAAGAGTTATACTGTAAAATTGCTTGCCACCGCCCCCCCCAAGTAGTCATCTCTTGTTGGTTACCTATCTTGGTTATGTAGTTATTCTGAAAGGTTCTGGAAAGTTTGAACTTCTCGCCACAAACCTCTAATGTCTGTCTGCATTGGAGGGGAGGGTTAGAAGAGAGAAAAAGGGGTAAGATTGGAGGACAGCTCACTCATCACTCAAAGAGCTGACGTTCCATTTAGCATCACTGATCTCCTGATACTAAAATGTCCAAGCTGAGCCTCCCTGCTTCGATACAAAGTGCTGCCTCCTTCTCTTAGGCTGTTTCTTCTACAAAGCAGCTGACGTCCAGTGTGGCAAGTGCTCCTATTTTTCTTACTCACAATTGCCACTACTTTATGGATTTTAGAACACTTCTCTGAACATCGTTCCATTTCATCCTCACAGACACTTCTCAGTTTAGGCTTAGAAAAACTATCAGACTTACTTAAGATCACACAATTGGTGAAGAAATTGCAGCAAGAACACAAAACTTAGGGTTCCCATAGCCATGACATATAGTGTCTTTAGTAGGTGATACCTTAGCGCTCTTTCAAATGGGCATGATTTAAGTGTTTGCTCAATATCTATTTAGAGATGAGAGGACGAACACCTTGTGAAAGAAGGGTGGAAAAGGAAGGTGTGGAGGCAGCACCCAATTTTTCATGTTTCCTCAGAATTGGTTATCTTTTGTTACTCAAGCATTCGCCTTGGAAATCATATTAGGATTTTTTTTTTCTTGAGTGTAAGTGACTAAAAACAACTCAAACAGGCTTCAGCAAATGTATTGACTCATTTAAAGGAAAAGACCAGGGATGGACCTCACTTCACGCATAAACTGGGTCCAGAGGCTTGAGTGGTGTCTTCAAGCCTCATCCCTTTTGCTGTGTCCTCTAGTGAGGTCCCCCCACTGATGGCAGCAAGAAGTCATCAGAAGTTCTTGGCTTGTATCCTGTCCTCTCAGCAGCCCCAATCGAAAGAATCTTCCAAAAAATGTCCCCAAAGGATTGAATATCATGGGATTGACTTAGTTATTTGCCCAACTCTAAATCAATCACCATAACCAGTACTGGCTGGTCAGATTGGCCACATCTGGGTGCATGCCAGCTCCAAGGGCCCAGCGCTCTTGGACCTCCCGTACCACACGGACTAAGAATAGGATAGGCAGTCCCCCCAAAAAATATGGCTTCTAGTGCCAAAAGACAAAGAAATGGATGCTGGGCAGTCCAAGGCAATGAATTTGTACTGTAGAACTCTAGCCCCAGATACCTGGCAGCTTATCAAAATATCGCTTTAAACAACATTCTGGACACTCCCTCGGCAGAATTCCAGTCAATACAATTTTATCTATTCCACTGCATTATAGTTTGGTACCCTGGGCAGCTTCTCAACTAGATCCCCTTTATTCCAACTCTGTCTTCTCCAGCTGAGGAAGTTGCAGAGCAGAGGGACGTGGTCCACGTCACACAGCCCGGATAAGGAGGAGTTCAGACCAGATCCTGTTCCCAGACCATTGGCTACTGAAACCAGGAAGGACTGCTGACCCTGCCACTTAGGCCAGCCCAGCAGCACCGCCTTGCTTGTCCCATGACCCAGCCAGGTTCTGTTAGGATCCAAGATTGGTGTAGATTATAGTACCAAAGGATCTCCAGGTTCTGGAATTGGTCCATTTAGGCCAGTGCTATGGTCTGAATATTCGTATCCTCCTCAGATTTGTATGGTGAAATTCTAGCCCCCAAGGTGATAGAATTAGAGGTGGGGCTTTTGGGAGGTGATTAATGAGCAGAATGTTCATGAATGAGATTAGTGTCCTTATGAGAGACACTTCCCCGCTTTCTTCTCTACCTTGAGAAAACAGCAAGAAGGCACTGTCTGCAAACCAGGAAATAAGTCCTCACGAGATACTAAATCTGCTGGCACCTTGATCTTGAACTTCCCATCATCTAGAACTGTGAGAAATAAGTTTCTGTTGTTTAGAAACCATCCAGTCTATGGTCTTTGGTTATAGCAGCCTGAACAGACAAAAACCTTCCAAGGTAATCATACCCCTTTTTAGGCAGTGGATGCATCAGTGTGGGTGCTGCTGTGGACTATGTCTAGTATTCAGAATATGTGCATTGATTTAGGTAAAAGAATGTTCTTAAGAGTCCCCAAAGGGTGATCCTCTAGAAAGATACACACTGAGTCATTAATAGAAATAGCCTAGGCCTGTGAGATTTGGAAGGATACTTTCACTTTTTGCTTTGTCTATTCTCTATTGTTGGAATTATTTAGAGGCAGGTGCTCAACCACAGTGGGATAACTGGAAGAATCACACTTGTACCTGAACACAGAGTTTGAGATAGGTAGGGCTGATGACGAGCTCAGGGGCAGGGTCGTTACGGAGAAGAATCCAGACCCAACATAAGGCTACCACAGATCCAGAAAAGTTAAGGTCTTTATTTTTATTTTTTGAGACAGGGTCTCACTCTGTCACCCAGGCTGGAGTGTAGTGGTGTGATCTCAGCTGATTGCAGCCTTAACCTCTTGGGCTTAAGTGATCCTCCCACCCCAGCCTCCTGAGTAGCTGGGAACACAGGCATGAGCCACTACACTTGGCTAATTTTTTTTTTTTTTTTTTGAGACAGAGTCTCACTCTGTCACCCAAGCTGGACTGCAGTGGCATGATCTCAGCTCACTGAAACCCTGGCTAATTTTTTTAAAATTACTTTTTTTAGAGACAGGTTCTCCCTATATTGCCTAGGTGATCCTCCTGACTCAGCCTCCCAAAGTACTGGGATTACAGGTGTGAGCCACCGTGCCCAGCCAAAAGTTAAGGTCTTTAAAGGATGAGGACCTTTTCTTTCAGTAACACTGACCCTAGTAGGGAATGTCACTTGCTACGCTGGACCTAACACCATCAAGGTGGTTGACCAGTGGGCATGATGGTTACTGGCCTGGCCACTTCCCTTCTGGGCAATCTTACAAGGCATAGGAGAAAAGCAATCACTCAACTGGCCACACTTAGATTTTTTTTTTTTCGTCTACACCTTCTCAAAGTAACACACCTAGATTTTGACCTAAAAGGGAAAAGACCAGCTTATTGTCTAGGCTTCACTCCAAATGACTTTAGACTTATTTCAATCATCAAATTTGTCTTGAAATGATAAAGATTTGCCATTTTAAGGACATGCAGAAGAATAAAGTTACATCCTAAAGTCAACGGAGGGTTTCCTAGATTTTTATTAGAAAGGTCTCTTTTGTTAAAATGAGGATTTTGGCAGGGTGCAGTGGCTCACACCTGTAATCTAAGCACTCTGGGAGGCCGAGGTGGGTGGATCACTTGAGATCAGGAGTTTGAGACCAGCCTGGACAACACGGTGAAACTCTGTCTTTACTAAAAATACAAAAATTAGCTGGGTGTGGTGGTGAGCACCTGTAATCCCACCTACTTGGGAGGCTGAGGCAGGAGAATCACTTCAACCCAGGAGGCGGAGGTTGCAGTGAGCTGAGACTGTGCCACTGCACTCCAGCCTGGGTGACAGAGGGAGACTCTGTCTCAAAACAGTAAAATAAAATAAAATAAAATAAAACAAAATAAAATATTTCACTTTTCCAGGTGGTTACTTTGAGGAAGATGTTTCTTTGCATGAGACTCCCTTTACACCACTGACCTGAGAATAGTTGTGGCTCCAACTGTGCTTGGAACTCACCTTCTTGCTCCACTCTCCCTCTGCTGATTGCTTACCAGAGAGGGCCTGGATCCATTCCCACCTTGACTTCATCCCTTCTTCTCTTACACTAAGTGAAATCTCCAGTGGCTGGACTGGTAGTGGCCATGGGATGTGTCTTTTTAATCATTAGTAAATCTAAGGACCCTGATAGTTCTGGGCCACAGAGTTTTTTCCTATAGAGTCTACAAGAAAGAAAGAGGTGGTGAAGGGGGATAAAATACACTCGTCTTTTCTTTCCTATTTCCCCTTATCCACATAAGCAAACACTTTTAGAAAACTGAAAATGAGATGTACCTGCAATAAGATGGAACTCTAAACCTTTGAGGGATGGGCAGTGGAAGGAGATGTCCAGAGGGGCAGGAGTGGGGCACAGGAGCATGGAGGCAAGCTGGGGACAGCACAGCTGGCCACAAGTATACTGTGTGTCCCCTTGGGGGCCTTTTAATTGCATTTCTATTACTCCCTCACTCTGGCACTCCAGTTCCCTCCTTACCCGCCTTTAATGCTCTGTCCCAGCCTGGTTTACAGATGAAGGACTGAGAACATGATGACTTTTTTCTCTTCTGCATTAAATCGATAGAAATGATAACAAATATATTTTGTAAATCAATTAATGAATTGCAAACATGAAAACACAACAGGGAACTGTCTTGCTGGACCAGAAGAAGCAAAGCATTCCTAAGAGAACGATGCAGACAGGAAACCCAAAGTAAATCAGACTTGAAACCATAAGCCAGGCTGCTCCTGTGTCAAGAAACTAAGCCCAAGACTTACTCAGAAGAGCACCAATCAAGAATCACCAAACATCCGAGACAATAATACCATGAAATAAAGACAACTCAGCAAATGAAAGTCCTTCCCAAAGAGGCAATGTGGATGGGGAGGTAGGGGGCTGTAGTATACCCTCCCTTAAAGAGTCTCGTGTGACGTGGGCATGCTCACTTCCCAGTAGACTGGCTCTTCCCAGCATGGTAACCAGTGGTGGCCATGCTGAGCAAATACTTCTGTGACGGGGGAGGCGCTGGCAGGAATGTGTGCACACATGATGCTGTGGATAGTCTAGAATTCTTGCTAATGTGGGCTGGGGTGTTGGAGCCTTGGATCCAGAGTGCTCCTGGAGGAAGGGTCAGTCTTTGCAGCCCAAACCGTGAAGTTGAACTCCCAAGTTAACACTTGCAAATTCATTCATTGCCTACTAAGTAGTGGGCAGGTTGTCTATCTCATCTCTGTGACTTTAAAGCAGTGATTCTCAAGGGAGAAGAGGGAGGGGAAAGCATGCTTTCCTGAGTAAGAGTATCAGGGTCATTTATTCCCTCCTTCTGATCCCAGAAACTATAAACTGCATCCTGCCTCCTCCTCAATTCTAATATGCTTTCTCTAGGGTGTATATGGTGTCCACCCCCACTGAAGATACATGTTTTGATATTCAGCTGGGCTGAGGTAGATAAAAATTTTGAGAGCCACCATTTTTAGGTAAATGTGATTCTTTCCAATTTGTATAAGTTATCTATCTGGTACAAACTATCTTCCTATTCTGATGATCCAAATGCATCTGTCTCACCAGAGCTCTTTAACTGTTTCAGATTTACAGCCCAGCTTCGTCCCCTGGGAGACCCACAGGAATGGGAAGCCTAAATGTCCAAAGCAGAGGTTATTTTATCTTGCTTCCAGAGCTGCTCCTCAGCCTACATTTGTTTTCTTGGTGGATGACAGCTCAATCCGGAAAACTTGGACTATTTATTTTATTTATTTATATAAAAAATGAAAAGTGAGATCGTGGAGTCCTCTTTCGCTCTTCCCTCTTTTATTTCCCATATTCTACACCTTGCCCCCCTCCCGAACTTTTTTTCAGAGACAGGGTCTTGCTTGGTTGCCCTGGCCGGAGTGCAGTGATACAATCATGGCTCCTTGCAACCTCAACCTCCAGGGCTCAAGCAATTCTCCTGCCTCAGCCCCCTGAGTAGCTGGGACTATAGGCACGTGCCACCATGCCTGGCTAATTTTTAAATTGTTTTAGAGACGGGCTCTCACTGTATTGCTTAGGTTGGTCTTAAACTCCTGGCCCCAAGCAATCTTCTCACTTCAGCCTCACAAAATGCTGGGTTTATAGATGTCAGCCCCCATGCCTGGCTCCTATACCCTTTTAGTCAGTCTCCAGTCATGAACTCTACTTCTGTAGTTGTTCTCATCTTTATCCCTTTTCTCCACACCCATGGACACTTGTTTATCCGCTTCATTCGTTTGGCATCCACATTCTCCTAATCGGTTTCTCTGACTCTAGTGTTGCTCCCTCTGATTAATTTTCCTCTCTGCTCTCCAGATCTATCTTAGTAACACAAATCTTCCCAGGCCACTTCCCTGTTAAAGTCTTCACTGTAAAAGGGAATAGGGAATTTATATCAGAAGTTCTGAAAATCTTCATAGCCTTTGATGGGTATAATCCCCTTGCTAGAAGTTTATCCTAACAAAGTGATCAGATGTTTGGACAAAGAGTTGAGTACAAGGATGGTCACAGGGAAAATCGAACCATTTGATATTAAGAAATTTGTCAAACTATAGGACATGTATAAGATGAAATCCTACATAGTCATTCTATATTGTGAGCTACAGAGAATTTAAGAATATGTGGGGGACAGTTTGGACCAGGTGATATCTTTGCTGATCCCCATGGTACCCTTGGCATATTTCCCTCAGAGCATTAGAGCACTTAGCCCACTGTGTTTGCCTGTTCTTGTTTTTCCCCTACTGATTTCTAAGGTCCTGGAAGGGACTATGTCCTTAACGAGAATTCCACTTCAAGATCTGACACACTCTTTTTTTTTTTTTTTTTTTTGAGATGGAGTCTCTCTCTGTCGCCCAGGCTGGAGTGCAGTGGCTTGATCTCAACTCACTGCAACCTCCGCCTCCCAGGTTCAAGCAATTCTCCTGCCTCAGCCTCCCGAGTAGCTGGGATTACAGGCGCATACCACCAGCCTGGCTGATTTTTTGTATATTTAGTAGAAATGGGGTTTTACCATGTTGGCCAGGCTGGTCTCAAACTCCTGACCTTAGGTGATCCACCCACCTCAGCCTCCCAAAGTGCTGGGATTACAGGAGAGAGCCACCAGGCCTGGCCCCAAGGTCTGACACACTCTTAAGTGGTATATCCAAAACTGAAATCAATGCTCCCTCCAATCCCCACCCCCCAAAAATCTCAGACCCAGAATTTCATTCCTCCCCTCCATCGTAATCTCCATGAAAGAACCATCTTTGGTAGCCTTGGAAGTACCAACCTTTCTCAGACTGGTGAAGAACATGGTGTGGTGTGATCCTATCCCCTAGCTCCTTAATCTTCCTTATACCCAATACCCAGATTTTAAAAACTAGGGCTCAGGCTGGGCTCTGAGGTGAGGGAAGAGGAAAGTGAGGGCTAGTCAGGGCCCTGAGGCATGGACAGGATGTGGCGTGGTGTGGCAAGGGATGGGAGTGGGCAGCAGAGACTCCCTAGGTGAGGCTCACATCAGATGGAGAAGCCTGACCTGGATCCACTTGCTGCCTATAGGATCTCAGTCACTAAAACCTGTCTGGCCTAAAGACAGGCAAAGTTTGATTGAATACTTGGTACTGACCTCACTTGAACATTAAATCAATAAATGCCAACTTAATGGAGCTATTGCTGGGAAACTAAGGAGTATCAAGTATCCAATATCTGCACGGAGGAGATTGTTTTGATCTGTATGGTTTTTCTGAAGCTGCAGCTTGCTCCTTGGCGCCCTTTAGGTTATTCTTTTTTGGTAGGAGAGTGGCTCCCACACTGTCCTCTCCACCCACCCTTTGATGAGGCTTGGAAATGCACTCAGCAGCGGCGCCCATGATAAGCTGGACGGCCTGTCCTGTCCTGTCGGCAGGTCCTCCCAACAGGCAGAGTGAGGAGTTCGTGAATGAGGGAAGAGACTATGGTGTCTCAGAAGGAAAACACTAGAAGAAGAAACACTTGAGTAACAATGACCAATTCAACCTCTGGATCTCTCTCGCAGTTCCTGAGACTCTATTTCCAGCTGAATTGTGGAGCTCTCAGCATGGCCTTTTAGCCATCACTGGTGTCATGCCAGCTCAGCTTCATCTTTTCTTAGCTAGCTGAGGAGGACGGACATCCGCGCTGGGGTCTACTCTCCTGTGTGTCTCTCCCAGGGACGGAGTTGCCAGGCTTTGTGCTTGTTTTACTCCTTGTCCAGCCTTTCCCTCCCCTCCCTTTCCTGTTCCCTGGGCTGGCCATAGCAGAGGTTGAGTTGGAGGGTGGTACTGGCTTTTGGGAAAAAAACGACAATCCTCATGTTATTCAACACGGCTGCCACAAACACTACCCAGACACAGGCTGGGAATGGGGCCTTGGATGCCAGCTGTTGGATCCCTGCCTTGCAGCCAGCTCTGCCAAAGCATGTGGTTCTTATTGTGCCCTTTCTCCTGCCTCACAGCTAGTCATAAACGCCATCCTTGGATGTCTGAGTCCCTTGGAAACTGGGCTCTGAACTCAATTCCATTGGGGTTGACCATGGGCTAAGCTATCCGAATTTCCATCTAGGCCTCCAGTTTCCTTAGAGCAAAAGGAAAACAAATTGTGAAAGGGGAGTTAGCAGAGTGGGAAGGTGGCCTAAGGACAGCTGTTTTGACCTGAGTAAAATTACATTCCTGATGGGAGCCAGCCAAGTGTAGCACCTTCCACACCTGCAACCATCACTTAAATAGCGCTTTATGGTTTAGGGACTGTGTTAAGTTTCCTAGGGTGCTATAACCGAGTACTATAAACTTGGTGGCTTAAAACAACAGAAATTTATTATCTCACCATTCTGGAGGCCAGAAGTCCAAGGTGCTGGCAGGGTTGGTTCCTTCTGAGAGTTCTGGGGAAGAATCTATGCCTTGCCTCTCTCTTAGCTTCTGGTAAAGCCAGACATTCATTGACTTAGAGATGCTTATAGATGTTTTTTGAGTTGTAGATGTGATCTTCCATTTTCATATGGTGTTCTCCTTGGGTCTCTGTCTTCATATGTCTGTCTTCTGGTAAAGATACCAACCATATTGAATTAGAAGTCCACCTACTCCAGTATGACTTCATCTTATCTAATTACATCTTCAACAACCCTTTTTCCAAATAATGTTACATTCTGAGGTTCTGGGGTTAGGACTTCAACATACCTTTTTTTAGGGGATATCTAGTTCAACCCATAATGGAGATCAAAGGCTGAAGGATTTGCAGCAAGCAGATCTGGAAGGAGTTATGTGGGTAACTGGGAAGTCCTGCCGAAACAGTGGTCTTGTGAATTCTACAGGGAAAGCTGTCTGAACTCCAAGACTTCATACTGTATTTGTGTGTATTGTATTGGTAAAGATTTCGGTTGCAAGTAAGAGAAATTAGCTTAAGTCAGTTTAGATCGCAAACGATGGAGACTCAATTCCAGCTGTTTTATACAAAGCAATAAGGAAATAAATTCGGCCAGGCACAGTAGCTCACACCTGTAATATTAGCACTTTCGGAGGCTGAGGCGGGTGGATCACTTGAGGTCAGGAGTTTGAGACCAGCCTGGTCAATATGGGAAACCCTGTCTCTACTAAAACTACAAAAATTAGTTGGGCATGGTGGTGGAAGCCTGTAGTCCCAGCTATGCAGGAGGCTGAGGTAAGAGAATTGCCTGAACCCTGGAGGCAGTGGTTGCAGTGAGCCGAGATTGCACCACTGCACTCCAGCATTGGTGAAAGAGCAAGTCTCCATCTCAAAATTAAAAAAAAAAAGGAAAAGAAAAGAAATTCTTTGTAATGAATTGTAATTCAAGTAATAACAAAAAAAAAACCACCATAATTACTTTTGCACCAACTTAATATAACCAGAAAAATTTGGGACTGGACCTAGCTTTAGGTAGAGTAGCATCTAAGACTCAAATGATGGGTTCGGAAGTGTCTCTCCTCCCTTCCCTCCTCCCTCCTTTCCTCCTTCTCTCTCTCTCTCTCTCTCCTTCCCTCCCTCTCTCTCTTTTTTCTTCTCTCTGCTCTCTCTTTACCTGTCCTTCTCTTCGATTGGCTTGTTTCTGCTTGGTTTCATTCTGCAGGTAGAGTCTCTTCACAAAGAGGGTTTTTACATTGTGGCTGGGTGCAGGTAGAGCCTCTTCACAAAGAGGGTTTTTAAATTGTGGCTGAACATTCTGAAAACATCATCTCAGTTTAGCTACTCCAGCAGAATGAGAACTTCTCTTCCCAACTCCCTAGATCAATTCTGGGGAAGACATTGATTGGCCTTGCTTGAGTCATGTGCCCATACACAGACCAATCATTGTGGCCAGGGGGATAGGGTGCCTGATTGGCCAGTCTGGATCATGTACTCACCCTGGGTTGGGGTGGGGGGTGTGTGGCTATCCCTGACAGTTTGTCCTACTAGATAGGACCTCATGAAAAATCAGGGGAAACCCAAAGAAGGGGGAAACAAGTTACTAGACCAACACTATAGCTACTACAGTCCACTATATATTCCAACTGGCTTAAAGAAAAGGGGGAATTTATCTTAAGGATATAGGGGTATCTTGAGGAATACAAGGGAAGGCATAAAGCTGGACCTTTAGAGAGAACCTGGAAGCTGTCAGGACCCTGGCAGCTTCTTTCTGCCCAGATGCTTCATTCTCTCTCTCTGAAATCCTCCTTCTTCTGCTTCTTGGTCTACCCAGTGGGAAGAAAGTGGTGTCTCTACAACCTCCCAGTTTTTATCTTTTTCACTCAAAGGACCAGTCTAACTTAAACGAAAATCTGATTGATCCAGCTTGAGTCAGATATCCACTTCCTAATCAATTGTGCTCCATTTGTGTGTGGGGGGTGGTATGAGGGGGGAGCACACACCAGAAACATAACATACCCAGAGGAGAAGGATCCGATATGTGTCAGTTTTAATCTCCTAGAAGTGTAAGAGGTCCCTAGAATCATCCTAAGGATCATTTTATCCTAAGACCCTCATTTTGCAAACAAATGGAAGTCTCAAAAAGTTAAAGACTTTGAGGTCTCACAGGTACACACAGAGGCAAGATAATGCCTCAGCTATAACCAGTTCCCAGGTCTGAGGATTTCCTTTCCAGCTTGTTCTATAACTCCATGTTTAGGCTTAATTTCCATGGCTCTTGTCTGCAGAGAAAAGTAAAAACAAACTAATATAATCACACACATATGCACATGCATACACACACACACACACACACACACACATACACATATACACGTGCCCCACTAGTGAACTGAAAACCTGCCTTGCTCCTTCATAGCTTTGTTTTTGCTGTCCCTCTGTCTGAGTAGTCCTTCCACTTCTCACATCCAACCCTCGGTTTGGTTGATTCCCATCCATCTTTTAAAGCTCAGTTCAGCTGTGACTCGCTCAAGGAAGCTTTTCTGAAATCCCAAACTAGGTCAGACCCTACCCTGTTTTGTGTTTTGTTTTTTTTCTACTTGCTTTTTTTTTCCTTTTTTTTTTTCTTCTTGTTTTGTGTTTTTATAGTATTTCTGGGTTTTCCTTCTTTTGTCATTAAGTTATTAAGAATGACAATTTTTGTAATTTGTTCAGTAGGTGCCTCCTCCTGAGTTGCAAGAGCTACGGGGCCAAGACTGTGCAATATCCCAGGGTTGGGCACCATTCTTGCACATCGTAGGTGTGAGTATTTGTCAGGAAAACCAAAAAGAATGAAACATAAGACAACAACAAGGAAAAGAGCCTTGACCCTTTCTCTTGGAGGAATATGTGGCTTCTCATTCTTGTGAGTTCTGAGAGATTAAGAAAAAAACTTCTGAAATGAAGGTTACTTCAGAAGTAATTTTTATGGGAGAGCTTCCAGCATTCTTAGCCTCAGTAATGATGATGGCTGACATTCTGGAGCAGCTACCATCTGCCAGACCCGGCAGTGCTAAGTGCACTGTTCCTTTTAATCCTCACATGAACTCTTTGGAGTAGGTACTATAGGTGCTGAGCCTGGCTCTTCAGAACAATAAGCATCCTGACAAATGACTGGTCCCTTGAAGACAGTACCAGGTCTCATTCTTTGCACCTGCCCAGAGACTAGCCAGAGGCTGAGGTGTGCCCAGTGAAAGGATCATGGGTGAGAAGCCAGTACTGGAAGGTAGAACGTCGTTTAGTTCCTCTGGTTCCAGAGCAGCAGTGTGTAGAATCTGCAGGGTGACACTGTTGGGTGTTTTCACAGAAGACTGTAGTGACCAAGCAGCTTTAAAAGGGCTAAGTGAATTTTCTGGGATGCTCTAAGCTTAGATGAGTGTTGACTTTGCTTTGGGCCAAAACTGTGGGTGGTGTTCAGTTCTGCTTCTATGTCCTTGTAAATAAAAAATTTTTGAAATGCACACCACACAAAAAGCACCATTTATTTGAGATTTTTGGATCTGTTCTTCTTAAGAACTTATGCAAACTGATTGATTTCTTTCTAAACCCCTTGATATCTGTCTTAGTCTTTTACATAGCTGTAACCATATACAATACTATAAACTGAGTGGCTTATAAGTAGTGGAAATTTCTTTTTCATAGTTCTGCAGGATGGAAGGTCCAAGATCAAGGCACTGGCAGATTTGGTGTCTGGTGAGGGCTAGTTTTATAGATGGAGCCTTCTTTCTGTGTCCTCCTCACATGGCAGAAGGGGCCAGGGGCTCTCTGGGCACCCCTCAATTTATTTTTTTAATAAGGATATTCACTAATCTTTTTCTGGTGGCTCTGCCCCCATGACATAATCATCTCCTAAAGGCCCCACCTCCTAATACCACCACCTTCGGGGATCAGGTTTCAACATTGGAATTTTGGGGGGCCACAAACATTGAGGCCATAGCAGTATCTAATGTCTCACGTCATCCTTGCAGCAGCAGCTTCCTGAAGTGAGGGTGGCAGGTATCTGACAAGGCACCCACAAAGGCAGGCAAGGACTCAGAACCAACAGGACTTTTCTGGTCTTATTCTGAGGCTAAGATAAAAACTGCACCTGAGCCAGATCTCTCAGCCTGGCAGCTCCAGGACCCCTGGGCCCTGCCACTGGCCCATCTCAACTGCCAGGACCTAGAGCATCCCAAGCTGCAGGTTAAACAGGGTGGCTGGTTCTTACTTGACTGGACCTCTACAAGGGCCTATGGTTGCACTTATTGATACTTTCCCAAGGAGCCACAATGCTGAGCAATGGGGAAAGGAGCATGTGTTAGTTCATTCACTGAGTCCTAAATGTTAACTGAGTACCTACTATGTGCCAGATGCTGAGCCAGGCACCAGAGATACAATAATGAACAAGGCACACAAATCTTATCCTCATTGAGCTTACACCATGTGAAAGAGAAGTATGAAATAATTACACATTATTTATTTTTTGAAATGGAGTTTCGTTCTTGTTACCCAGGCTGGACTGTAGAGGTGTGACCTCAGTTCACTGCAACCTCCGCCTCCCGGGTTCAAGTGATTCTTCTGCCTCAGCCTCCCGAGTAGCTGGGATTACAGGTGCCTGCCACCACACCCGGCTGATTTTTGTATTTTTAGTAGAGACAGGCTTTCATCATATTGGTCAGGCTGGTCTTGAACTCCTGACCTCAGGGAATCCACCTGCCTCAGCCTCCCAAAGTGCTTGGATTACAGGCGTAAGCCATGGCACCCAGCCAATTACATATTATTCAACTGTAATTATAAAAGTGGGTCTAAGGAAAAAGTACAGAGAGCTATGGGAAAACATAATAGGAAACCTTTGTCATTCTGTCACTATTGTCTATTAGACTGTCACTATTGTCATTGTCACCCCTATCCTCCTGCAGAGAATGGCTCCCATTTGCCAGCACTCATTTATTGTCGTGAAGGTCTATGAAAAGATGACAAAGTAGTGTTGCCTTCTTTCCACTTTCCCAAGTCTCACATGAGCGCCCCTAACTGGTGGAACCAATTCACACCCACAAGCCTAGCTGCAAGGGGAACTGGGAAATGTATTCTCAGCTTTCCAACCTCTCCACCTAGGAGATGAAACAGCCATGTAGGCCAGGTGTGATGGCTTACGCTTGTAAAACCAGCACTGTGGGAGGCTGAGGAGGGAAGATCACTTGCGCCCAGGAGTTTGAGACCAGGCTGGACAACAGGGTGAGACTATCATCTCTACAAAAAATACAAAAAAAATTAGCCAGGTGTGGTGTTCTGTGCCTGTGCTCCCAGCTCCTCAGGAGGCTGAGGTGGGAGGATCACTTGCGGTCAAGGCTGCAGTGAGCCATGATCATGCTACTGCACTCCAGCCTGGGTGACAGCAAGACCCTGTCTCAAAAAAAAGAAAAAAAAGAAAAAACAAACAAAAAACAGAAAAGCAAAAAAAACAAAAAAAAAAAGGAAGAAAAAAGAAAAGAAAGAAAGAGCCAATTTAAATGTCCAGTGCACATTGGGTGAGCCCAAATCTATGTTTTCTGCAATCTCTTTTTTAAATGGGGAAATTATTTTCATGTAAAAATGCGCAGATTTTAAGCATACAGTTTGACAAGTTTTGTAAATGCTCACGTAACTATATCCCAGGTGAGATACAGAACATTTCCATCATGCTAGCAAGTTCCTTCCTGCCTCTTTCTAGTTAGTCTCCCTTGTCTCCTGCTCAGAGGCGATGTTCTGATTCCAGCGATTTGTTTTGTCTGATAATCACAAGTCAATATTGCCGCTTCTAGGACTTTAAATAAATAAAACCATACAATATGTCCTCTTTTGCGTCTCTTTTGCTCAGACTACTAAGTCAGCCATGCTATGACATATATCAGTATGTTCAATCCTTAGCCAGGCATGGTGGTGCACAGCTGTGGTTCCAGCTACTTGGGAGGCTAAGGCAGGAGAATCACTTGAATCCAGTAGCTCGAGGTTGCAGTGAGCTGAGATGGACCCACTGCACTCTAGCCTGGGTGACAGAGTGAGACTCCATCTCAAGAAAAAAAATTCAGTCCTTTTTTTAATGCTGAGTTGTATTCCACTATATGAATATATCATATCCTCTCACCAGTTGATGGATGTCCGCATCATTTCCAGTTTTGGGCTATTATAAAAATAACTGCTTAAGTCTTTTATTTTTTTTTGTTTTGAGATGGAGTCTTGCTCTGTTGCCCAGGCTGGAGTGCAGTACCGTGATCCTGGCTCACTGCAACCTCTGCCTCCCAGGTTCAAGCAGTTCTCCTGCCTCAGCCTCCTGAGTAGCTGGGACCACAGGCATGCGCCACCACATCAGGCTAATTTTTGTATTCTTAGCAGAGACGGGATTTCACCATTTTGGCCAGGCTGGTCTTGAACTCCTGACCTCAGCTGATCCACCTGCTCCGGCCTCCCAAAGTGCTGGGATTACAGGCATGAGCCACCACACCCTGCCTTAAGTCTGTATTTTTTAAACAAACATCCAGATAATTCCGATGCAGGTGGACCACATGTTGAGAAACACAGCTCTAACACAGAGAATTGAAGCTTAAAAGGGTTCATTGCTCAAAGCCACATAACTAAGAAGGCTTTGATGCCTGAACATGGATTCAAGAGCCCATGCTCTTCCTACTTGGACAGTAGATGTCCACGTATTCTTAGCAGAGACAGGGTTTCATCATTTTGGCCAGGTTGGTCTTGAACTTGGATGAACAGTAGATGTCCAAGTAGGACGGACTTGAAAATAAGGCATATTGTTGTTATTGTTGTAACTTTGGTTTCAATGACTTCTTATGATTCTATGGTCCTGGCCAGGTGGTTCTGTGGCAGGCCAGGTTTCACTAACAACTTTTCAGTACTGAGTGGTTAAGTGGTTAAATATGAAAAGCCAGTGCCAAGCCCATTAAGAGTCTTGCCTAGGCCTTTCCTGGGCCTTAAAGCATGACAAAATAATGAGAGAATTCTTAACAGGACCCATTTAGATTAAGTAAATTTACTGAGGCTCCAGAGGAAGGTCTTCAGGACTCAGATCATAGTTATAAATTAAAAGAAGTTAATCACTTATGTCTTTAGATAAATGCATACTTATATGTAGACATATAGCTTAGAAGTTATATAAGCTCTGGAAAACTTTGTAATTTTGAGTTGGTCTGGCAATAATTTCCAGGCCTTCTCCTGTAAGTGGTTACAGAAATAAAAGCTCTCCTTCTTCAGTTCATCTGCATTTCATTATTGGGCCATGAGAAATAGCCCGACCCTCAGTTTGGTCCACGAACTGTTCTCCTGTTAGTCTTTTCTGGGCCGTCTCATGTGACTGCATTCAGCAGGCAGATCCACCGGATGCTGGGTGGAGCTGGGATGGCTGGGACAGCAAGACCTTTCTTTCCATGATCTTTCATCCCCAAGGAGTCTAGACCAGGCTTCCCTTCGTTGTAGTGGCAGTATTCCAAGAAAAAAACTGCAGTGCACAAGTACTTTTCAAGCCTTTGCTTGTATCATGTTTGCTAATGCCTCCCTGGCCAAAACAAGTCGCATGACCAAGCTCAGCTTCAATGTGCGGAGAACTATCCTAGGGAATGATATGATTCATTGGGTGCAGAATTCATTTGGAGCCATTAATGTAACAATTTACTGTTGCTAGTAAGTTCATGTTGTAGAGGCAATGGGTAACTGGAGGGGGCAGAGCTAGAGAGAGCCAGGGAATTATGAGAATTAGAGAAAATTTCAGTGGAGCCAGAAAAGGTCAAAAGAGGGTCTGTGTTCCCCCTAGTCATCTTTGAAGGAAGGACATGTTCCTTCTAGTCATTTTTGTGGCGCCCACAGCACTAGAGGGGTGTTCCATATGGTAGGAGCTAAGGAAATATTTGCTAAGTTGAATCAAAGTATCAGTGATACGCTGGGGGAGTTTAAGGCCTAGAGGAAGGATGGCTAAATGATAACACACTGAAAGGAGCAAGACCCCTTAAAGGATAGAAGGATAAGTGCTAACAGAATAAAAAAGTAAAACTGAAATGAAGAGAGACAAACATTATATAAAATGTAAACACATGTTTGCGTCACGATTAAACTGTGTTCACTCCTTCACCAGTGTTTATTGTTTGCTAGATGCTATGCAAGGGACTAGAGCTGTGTTTCTCAAAATGTAAGTCATCAGAACAATGTGAAATACTTAGGTAGAGGGTTAGAAATGGCTGGTAGAGGTGTCTAGTGGATGGGCCTGAGACGGTGCCCCTGGTTTCATTGTCTTCTTAGAACCTGTAGGGAGATCTCTGCCCCAGTCGGGGGCAACGGATATGGTCAGTGCTCTAATCACCTCATCGTGTCCCGGTACAGGACAGAATATCTGACTGCCAACCCCTGAATGTTCTCCCTAAGGGTCTTCTCTGGCTACTCCTGCTGTAGAGGAAGCAGTCCTCAACCAAAGACTGACAGCAGTTACTGGAGAGTATTAAAACCAAGCCAATTACCCATTATAAATCTGGAAGCAAAGAGTGCTCATTATCCGTCTTAGTCAAAATACCAGTTCTGCTGAAAAGTGCGGAAGAGTATAGATTCTTGCTCATTAAGGACCAAGTCTTTCCCTGTATTTCTGTAGCTGCCTGATAGATGGGCTCTTGCTTCAATCTTGTTTCCCTTCAATCTATTTTTTGCCCTTCTGAGGGACCTTAGAAATGCAAATAGGTTCATTAAGCTTTGAGGATGGACATATTTTGTATTCTCCATTGTATCTTCGGTATCTAGTAAGCACTCAGTAAATATTTATTGACTGGATATTATAGGAGACTCCCAACTCATGAGCAGGTTATATCCTAAAATTTCTCGTGTAGGGAGGTGATTTTGAATTAAGAATACATTTGAGCATCACAATGATAGGTGGTTTTTAGCTTGTCAGACTAGCTTATAAAAACCAAGTTCAGGCTAGGTACAGTGGCTCACTCCTATAATCCCAGCACTTTGGGAGGCAGAGGTGGGCGGATCACCTGAGGTTGAGATAAGCCTGGCCAACATGATGAAACCATGTCTCTACTAAAAATACAAAAATTAGCTAGGCATGGTAACACACACCTGTAATCCCAGGTACTACTAGGGAGGCTGAGGTGGGAGAATCACTGGAACTTGGGAGGTGGAGGTTGCGGTGAGCCAAGATCGCACCACAGCACTCCAGCCTGGGCAACAGAGAGAGACTTCGTCTCAAAAACAATCCCAAGTTCACCCATGAAGTAGCCTAATCTAATCTCAGCTTTCCTGGTAGCCTTGAGCAGGAGACCATAAGGGGAGGGGGGAATGAAAAAGAAAAGGAAAAAGAAAGCCTTTGGGAATTGGATAGTTTGTTGTTAACATTTTTCTGTTTTACATTTCTGTTTTTGCACTTCTGTGTACTCTACGAGTATCTTCTCTGCTCCTGTTCCCCACAATGCCTCATCTCCCACCAGAGCAAGCCCCCACCTCCACTCCAGGCACTTACCTTTCCCCCTCTGGCAATCACAACTCCTATATTCTGACTACAAATAGTTTCAAGGATTAAGAGGAAGGTGGACTGATTGAGCAAATTTTCACTCCAGATAAATGTTTAACAGCTATTTAATCTTCCTAGAGATATTTCCAATTTTTCAGATCACTTTAGATTAAATGAATCGCTAATTAGTGGAATTTACTGTAACAAGATAAAATGGAAAAAACGTGATGAGAGCTATTTTGGGGCAAGTACTCTCACTGACTCTTTGACCTTTTTTCAGATTCTCCCTTTAGGATTAATAATCTAGATTATTCTGAATTTGTATAGCTTTTTGGGTTAAAGATCCCTCCATTCTTCTTTTTTCCCACAACTACCCCCATAAGCCTAGTTGAGAAGGGGCTATCTGAGTAAGCACAGCCATAGGCACAGGCCTGCACTGAAGGCGTGGGTCCTTCATTGACTTTTCTGATTTGCCTCAGCAAGTGTGCACCTTTAATGCGACCCTGCCTTTGGCGACACTTGAACCAAGCCCAACGCCAAAATGTGGTCAGCACTCAAAAAACAAGAACAGGAAAATTCAAGGGATTTTCTAACTAGACATCTGGGGATTTCCATTCTAATATTTGTATTCTCCTTAATTATACGTTATTCAAATGGACTTCAACTCATCTACCACAAAGAACTCTAGCCAGGGGATTTCTGCTTTTGCAGCTGTAGGAAAGAAATTGGATTAGGAAAGACTAAAGTGATCCTTTCCCAAGGTCACACAGCTAGTTAGAAGAGAGCTTATTTCCAGGTTCCAAGTCCTATGTTACTTGGATAAAAACTTAATGCTTCATATTATTTAAAATATAAGGTTTGGCCGAATAAGCTTGAGGATTAGCTTTTCCCTCTTGAGTCAGAGGAAAATAATAAATTTATTTCTGCTGTATTCTTCTACTGGCCTGAGCTAGCATTTCTGAAAGTATGTTCTTCCATTGAATACTAGTTTTAAAATCAGCCAGGCACAGCGGTTCATTTCTGAAATCCTAGCACTTTGGAAAGCCAAGGTGGGAGAATCAGTTGAGCCCAGGAGTCTGAGAGCAGCCTGGTCAACATAAGGTGACCCCTGTTGCTGAAAAAAAAAAGATTAGCTGGGTGTGGGGTCATGTGCCTGTAGTCTCAGCTACTCAGGAGGATGAGGAGGTGGAGGCTGCAGTGAGCCATGGTCTCATCCTGCACTTCAGCCTGGGCCACAGAGTTAGACCTCGTCTTTTAAAGAAAGTAAAGAAAAAGAGTTTCAAACACAAAAGTTTACTTTCTGCCATCTTGGAGACTTACAGTGCACATTAACATATTAAAGGTTCCAGGAAGTCCTGCAACAATAAAATCATACGATTTGTTGAACTCAGCAGTCTCCACACTTATTTGGTCAAGAGTTATCTCCCTTCCCCTTCCCTCCCCGCCTGTCTTCCTTCCTGCTCTCCTTTTCATAAACCATCATTATCAAATTGAAGACACTTTGGGAAATATTGCATCAAGGTAAACTGAATTGAACATCAGTCTATAGTAGGCCGACAATTTTCTTCTAAGATTTCAAACTTTCTTATTGTTTTGGCTGTGTTCTCTGCTATGAACATCATTACTAAATGTTAATATTAGGGTGTATTTAGTCGATTTGTATCTTTGGGAACGCTTTAACTTAGATTACCCGCATGATGTCCTTTCATGGGTGATCTCAGTTAAATCAAAGTAGTGACAGCATCATTATGCCTTGTTGTGTGGGGAGCAGGTATATAGATCTCAGTTGCACACAAGGGAAACCAGCCGGTGGGATAGGTTTATGTTCCTTTATAGTAACTCCAAAAATTCAGTAGTTAAAGTCCTCCAACTTTAAATCAACACTCTTTAGAAGAATATAACAGAATCAAAGGACACTACAATGTATTATTCACAATGTTCACAAGTAATTCAAAATTTCTAGGCATACAAATAAGTGGAAAAATGTGATTTTATACTCAAGGAAAAAGAGAATCAATGCAGGTCAACCTTAAGATGACTCAGATGTTGGATTTAACAGATAAGATTGTAAAGATAAAGGTTTCAGCAAATAAAGATTTTATAAGTATTATAACAGTTCATGGAGGTAAATAAATATATGCTCATAATAAACAGGAAATCTCAGCAGAAAAGTAGAAATTATAAAATAGAACAAGATGGAGATTTAAGAACTAAAACATACAGTATCTTAAATAAAAGTTTACGGGAGATTATAATAGCAGAATAGAGATGGCAGCACATGGTTGTAATGTTCATGCTTGTAATCTCAACACTTTGGGAGGCCTAGATGGGTGAATCGCTTGAGCCCAGGAGATCAAGGCTGCAGTGAGCTATGACTGTGTCACTGTACTCTAGCCTTGGGTGACAGAGCAAGACCCTGTCTCTTAAAAAAATAAATAAAATAAAATGAATACAATCACAGGAACCAGCGCAGCAATATCAAAAGGTCTAACACATGTATAACTGGAGTTCCAGGACAGCAAAGAGAAAATGGGGCATAAAATTTATTTAAAGAAATAAGTGGCCAAAGTGTTTCCCAATTTGCTAAAAGATATATATTTACAGATTCAAGAAGAACCTTAGGGGAAATACAAAGACAACCATGTCTAGCTATATCATAGTTGAACTTTTGAAAATGAAAAATAAGGAAAAAGTATTGAAAGCATCCAGAGGAAAACAACACATCACATATCAGCAAAAAGTGATTCAAATGACTGTGAACAACTCATTAGAAACTGTGTTGGCCAATGATATTTTTCGGGTGTTGAAAGAAAAAACAGCTGTCATCCTGGATGAAGATTTAATACATATGACAATGATATTATTAAGGATAAGGTGGAGGTGAGTAGACGTATCAGCCTACAAGGGTCATACATTTTATATAGAGTAGTGTGATGTTGACTCTAAATAGAGTTAAGGGAATTTCAGGACATATATTCCTGAGCAATCATGAGGAAATGATGCAAAGAGGTATAGGTAAAATGCCAATAGATGAATTGAAAATCTTAAAAACTATTCAGTTAACACAAAAGAGGGCAGGAATGGAGGAAAACAGATAATGACAAATAGGGCAAACAGAAAATAAATAGTAATCTTCACACAATGGAATGCTACTTAGCAATAAAAGGAATGAGTAACTGATCCATAGACCCACAGGAATGACTCAAGAACGTTGTGCTGAGTGAAGAGAGTAAGCAGTGTGATTTCATGTTTTATGAAATTTTAGAAAGGCAAAAGCAATCAATAGTGAAAAATCGTCACAGCAGTGGTTGTCTCTGGGTGTTGAGGAATGAGTTTATTGGGGAAGGACTGTCATAAAGGAATTTTCTAAGGTAATGGTAATGTTCTATATTACAATAGGAATTTGGGTTACACAAGTGCATGCATTTGCCAAACTCATCAAATTGTACACTTAAGTTACATACATTTCATTGTATGTAAATTTTACCTCAAAAAAGGAGCTATAAACAAATATTAAACTCTAGTTGAGGATATGCATGCTGAAGAGTGCAGGGGTGAAATGTACTCATTTTTACAACTTACTCTGAAATGTGTTAGTAAATAAGAATGATTGATATGTGATGTGATAAAGCAAATACAATAAGACATTAATTATAGAATCTAGATGTTGGGCAGATGAATGTAAACTGTGTAATTTTTTGAACTTCTCCACTTTTTTCTTTGAAATGGAGTTCCGCTCTTGTTCAGGCTGGGAGTGCAATGGCGCAATCTTGACTCAGGACAACCTCCGCCTCCTGGGTTCAAGCGATTCTCCTGCCTCAGCCTCCCAACTAGCTGGAATTGCATGTATGCACCACCATGCCCAGCTCATTTTGTATTTTTAGTAGAGATGGAATTTCTCCATGTTGGTCAGGCTGATCTCAAATTCCCGACCTCAGGTGATCCGCCCGCCCCTGCCTCCCAAAGTGTTGGGATTGTAGGCATGAGCCACCGTGCCCTGCCTGAACTTTTAAAAATAATCAAATGTTGGGAAAAATGAACAGACCCCAAACTGAACTCATTATCACTTCCTACTCCCTTTAAGTCCACTCTTATGCTACTACTACTTGTTTCATTAAACAGCACCAGATTTCCAGAGTTTACCTAGTTGTACAAGTCACAAACGTGACACTTGTTCTTTACTGCTCTCTTTCCCTCATTCTTCAGATCCAAATTATCACCAAATATTGTAGATTATATTTCCTACACATTTTTTTAGTCAGTGCACTTCTTCCATCATAGCTACCAATCCAGTCCATGCCGTCATCATATGTCACATTGACTACTGTATGAGCCTCCTCATGTGGCTTCCAGCATCCACTATGGCCCCTTTCTATTTCTTGTCAGAATAATCTTTTTTTTTTTTTTTGACAGAGTTTCACTCTGTCACTCAGGCTGGAATGCAGTGGTGTGATCTCAGCTCACTGCAATCTCCCTGTTCCGGGTTCAAGTGATTCTCCAGCCTCAGCCTCCCAAGTAGCTGGGATTACAGGCGTATGCCACCATGCCTGGCTAATTTTTATATTTTTAGTAGAGACAGGGTTTCTCCATGTTGGTCAGGCTGGTCTTGAACTCCTGACCTCAGGTGATCCACCCACTTTGGCCTCCCAAAGTGCTAGGATTACAGATGTGAGCCACCGCACCCTGCGCAGAATAATTTTTTAAAAGTGCAAGTATGTTATCTCATTTCTGCTTAAAATTATTCTAGGCTATCCCATTGCCATTAGGATAAATCTCCAAATCCTTCATGTGGCTTAGGAGACACTTGACTATCTCTCAGCTTTATTTAAACCCGTTCTCCACTTCAGAACCTCGGCTCTGTTAGACTAATTTGAATCCTGCTATGTCTGACATACATACTTTTTTCTCTGCTTGGAATAGTCTTCCCCCTCAATTTTCTCTTTCTGGCAAATGCCTCCTCATTCTTCATGTTTCAATTTAAATGGATCTGCCTAGGGAAGCTTAGATCCCCTTCCTATGGTATGAAGTACTCTTTCACAGCACTTATTACATCACCATTATTCACTATATTCCTAGAGTTTAGCACAGTAAGCTGGCACATGTTATATACCTAAGAGATATTTGTGATTTGGGTGGTTGAATGGGAGAGGGTATATTGTTATACAGTGTTGACTTAGATGATTAATTTGGGAAAATGAGAGCATGTTTTCATACATTTGTGAGGATATGCAGGAGTATGTTTTGGACTGTAAACATCAAACACTAGACTCAAACTGGTAAGCAATGAGGTTCATATGGGTAGATGTCTAGCAGCAAGGTAGACTTCAGGTATAGTGTGATCAGGGCTTTTACTCCATTCCTCCTCATTGTCTTGGCTCTTCCCTTCTCATATGTTTTGTTTATTGTCCGGCTGGTTTCCCTTCTGGTTTAAAGATGAATGCCAGTAGCAACTGCAGCTTCTTTTCAAATACTTCAGGTAAGGGACCCTTGTTTCTCGTTGGTCTCTCTTAAAGCCAAGAAAGAACTTTCCTAAAAGTCTTCAGCAGCCATCTCTTTGTGTCTTATTGGCTGTCATTAAATCATATACTAATTCCTGAACCAATCACTGGTTGGCTTATGCAAATCAGTCTGCTTCCAGGATCAGCTTCCTTCATTTGAAGATGCTGCATGAAGAAAGGGTAGATACCTGAACAAAACTGAGGTTCTATTAGTAAGGATGAAGGAGAGCATGGATTCTGGAAAGACAATCAGCAATATCTACCTCTGTGTATTATTTTGCAACAGTAGCTTCTGAGAAATTGCCTTGCTTTTTTCTTCTAGATACTTGGTACTTTGCATGTGGTAACAGATTATATTTGACTCTGCATTGACAGTTGACAAAGATAAATTTGTGGCCCATTCATAGAAACTGCACAGAACACTGTGGTAAGTGTTTTCAGATTAGCTTCATTCCTGCCTCCTATTTATACTCCTCCTCATTTTTTTTTTTGCCTTATTTAAAAAATTTAACTTTTAATTTATTCTCTATTTCATGTCTTTTCGTTAAACTATATTAATTTTAAAAATAAAGTAGGTATAAGCAAATGAAATACAATTTGTGGTAGGTGTCTTCCCCTCTTCATTATGTTGCTTCGTCCTCAAAAAGTGGCACACACCATCATGCTTGGCTAATTTTTGTGCTTTTGTAGAGACAGGGTCTTGCTATTATGTTGCCCAGGCTGGTCTCAAACTCCTGGGCTCAAGCAATCCTCCTGCCTCAGCTCCCAGAGTGCTGGGATTACAGGCATGAGCCGCCACACCTGGCCAGTCCCTCTCTTTTAAATGGTTGTTCTTCATTTCCCTGCATGGAACCACCTCAGCTAATCCAGGTGCCTCCCTAATCCTGCCAAAAAAACCTGGAAAAGAGTCTGTTTCTTATTCTCTGGGAACAAAAGGGCATAGATTTCACACGTGAAAGATGAAAGAGAATTGAATCCGAACCTGAATAGTAGCTCTCAATCACTTGGCAGTTAGCCAGTTTTTCTTTCTTTCCCATTTTTTTTCCCAGGTGATAGACAAATATGCTTAACCCTCATAGCTTGCATGGAGTTGGGTACAGAGACAGACTGTTAGAAAATTGCTAATTTAAGCCAACTTTCAGTTTAAAATTTATGGGAAGGAAATATGTGTAAAGACCCTATTGCTATTGCCAAAGAGTTTGTGGAACATTACATCACTAAATGTGATGCTGGAAACGATTCACTCGTCTAATTTTTCATTCGTAGTAATTCTCCAAAGTGTTTGTTTTGGCTTATTACTACCCTTTAGTTTGGTGCAAAAGGAATTGTGGTTTTTGCCATTACTTTAAAACCACAATTCCTTTTGCATCATCCTAATAAAAATGGGAAAGAAAAATAAACCTTGCCCATTTCTAAAGGCACTGGTAAATACAAACTACTGTCATTGACAAGCCTTGGCATGGTAAAGATACATAATTTCCAAATCTGCTACATTCCAGTGGATAAATGAATAATCAGGAGTTATGAGGGGCTCTCCAATGGGAAGAAAATTGGTGGGATTGCTGACCACAAAAAGAAAAATTTCAAAATTTCCAGTATTTGTTACTTTAGGTCGCTTTCCATCTCTGGGAAATCTACTCTTACCAGAACTAGAGACCGTTTCCAAGGAGAAAAAGGAGAAAAAAGAAGATGCCACTTTGAAATACATCGTTTCATCCTTCAAATACTCACATGGGGAACATGCAGCAATTTCCTTATTAGTAGGTGTTCAAAGCATCTTGTGCTTCTCAACACCCAGACTGGAACTCTGCTGGCAACTAGACTGAAAAACTTATCACCTAACTGTAGTTTGCTCATGTTGGCCCCAAGGAAAAGTTGACGAACTCAGGAATCAGTGAACCCAATGGGTGTTTCTGAATTGTAAACCCTGAGGCCAAGTGGGTAAGTATTGGAGTCCCAAGCTATTTATTTTCTTATTCTTTACATATTTTCATAGGTGATTTCATAATACGAGGGGACTATTTAATGACTATACTGTACATTTCTTGGAAGAAGTACTCTATTAATATTTAGGACACTGTTATTAATGGTGTTGGGTGAAGACTCATTATTGAGTAAATTAAGAAAAAGTGTAGCATTCACTTAACAGCAAAGACATAATGTAATACTCATTTGAAGAAAAACCTTTAATTTGAATAATTGCTTGAAAAGACCTAACTGAAGACTAGATTCACGTTACTACTGTGACCTGGAAAATGGAGAGAAATATGTTGGTTTTCATACTCCAAGAACCACGTGCCATTTCTGAATGATCACATATTTCAAATAGCTTGACTCTAAGTAAGTGTCATTCTAGATCATCAAAGATCATTAGCCAATTCCAAAGGTTCCTTGAATATGTTTAACTTCTAGGCTTTTGAAGGGGAAGCTGTTGGGTTTATTTCATTAAAAAATAATGTTTATTCTGTTTCCACATTAAAAAGTAATACACGTTCACTGAAAGCCTTAGAGAGAAACACTGAAAAACAAAGGGGAAAATATAAGGATCACCTATAATTCTTAGAGACAATTCATATTAACATTTTGGTATTAACATTTGCTTTCTAGTCAGTTTTTTCCTTGTTTATTGTTTTAAAAATTACCCAAGAAATATCTTCTCATTATAAAAAATTGAGCCAATATAGAACAAAATGTAGCAGTCACCCTATTATGGTCTAAACTATACCTCCCTAAAATTCATGTGTTGAAATTCCAAGCTCCAGTTCCTCAGAATGGGATTATTTGGAGATAGGGCCTTTAACAAGGGGATGAAGTTTAAATGAGGACTTTAGGGTGGCCCAATCTAATGTCCTTATAAGAAGAAAAAATGTGTGCCGTGCATGGTAGCTCAGGCCTGTAAGCTCAACGCTTTGGGAGGCTGAGGAGGGTGAATCACCCTAGGTCAGGAATTCGCCACCAGCTTGGCCAACACGGTGAAGCCCCGTCTCTACTAAAAATACAAAAATTAGCCAGGTGTGGTGGCGGATGCCTGTAATCTTAGCTGTTGAGGAGGCTAAGGCGGGACAATCGATTGAACCCAGGTGGTGGAGGTTGCAGTGAGCCAAGTCGTGCCACTGCACTCCAGCCTGGGGAAGAGTGAGACTCAATCTCAAAACAATAAAAACAAACAAGAAGAGAAAATGTGGATCCACGATGGAAAATGTGGCCTATGCACTCACACAGGGAAGACCATGTGAGGACAAAGCAAGATGGCCACCCTGCAAGCCCAGCAGAGAGGCCTCAGAAGAAACCAAGTCAACTGACACCTTCATCTTGGATATCTAGCCTCTAGACTGAGAAAATAAATTTCTGTTGTTTAAGCTCCCCAGTGTGTGTATTTTGTTATGGTAGTCTTAGCCCTTTATTCCACTGTTCTTTCAAGAGGTAACCATGACCCACACTGTCCTTCCAGACTGACTTCTTATGCTTTTGCACACACAGAGTCATCTATAGGAAGTTTCTTTGATTATGCAGGTGAGACCATATTCTAAATATGGCTATATGACTTGCTTTTTTCATTTAACTGTATATCATAGGCAGCTTTTCACAACCATATCTATAGAAAACTACCTACCACATTCTTATTGAAGACTGCTTAGTTTTCCATTGTATGAATGTACCATGATTTATTTTAACCATTCCATTATGGAACATATAAATTGTTTTAAATTTTTTATTTTGTCATTAATGCTGTAATAAACATCTTTGCACATTTGTGGTTGGGCTCATGTGCTAACATATATGTAAAATGATCCTAGAAATGAAATTGCTGGATCAAAAAGCATATACATTTAAAATTTGAAAGTTATTGTCAAATTTTCTTCCATAAAGGGTTAATTTCTAGTCCTACTGATATATACAAGAATTTTTGTGTCCCCATTCAGCCATTTTTTTTTCTTTCTTATTTATAGATGTGAGCATGTGTATATAGTTAGGTAGATAGATTCTTAAAAATAAGATTGGAATTCTACTCTGTGTATTTTTTTTCAAATCTTGTTTGAGAATTTCATAGTCTTTTCCCCATGAAAAGAAAACTTTGTCTTCATTTTTAGTCTGTTTAAAATCATTCTTTTGGGGAATCCTTTGCCTATATCAACCACTATATTGTCAACTGTGGTACTTGTGAATTTAGATCAACCTGAATGTGATTCTGAAGGTTTTGTCTCCTGGATGGAAGCAAAAATCAGAATGCTCTTTTTCTGAAAATGAGTGAGCAAATGCTTTGAAATGTGTGCTAAGGTGCCCTGCTGAGTGAACTTTCGGTTTTCTTTTGGAATCAATTAAAGTTATTAAAGTAGGATTCAAACCCAGTAGGCTAACTAAATGCTTGTTAAATTGCATTGCAGTATGATCTGTAGTTAAACCAGAATTAGTCCTAACAGGATTTTTCTGCATGGATCTGAGATAATTTTACCCTATTGCGGGGTGTGAATGGTTGCTATGAAATAAGAACAGATTTTGGTGGGGTTAATGCCTCCTTTTTACCTTCTTACTTGGAATACTATTTTATAAAATTCCAAGAAAAAAATGATCAGAAAATAAAGTTAAGTGAGAGTGATTGTTCCTTACTTATTAATATGTGTGGAACATTTAATCTGAACTGAATCTAGCCAATATTTATTGATCTCTTACCATGTGTACGATATTGTCTAATACATTGTGAGCAATAGAAAGAAGGCAATAAGTTGGCTGCCTTCAGATTGTTCATGCTTTAGTTTAGCGATGACCAAACCTGGCATCAGAAGCAACTGAGAAGCAGTTTTAAAGTAGATTTCAATGGCCAGGCACGGTGGCTTACAACTGTAATCCCAGCACTTTGGGAGGCCGAGGTGGGTGGATCACCTGAGGTGAGGAGTTCGAGACCAGCCTGGCCAACATAGTGAAACCCCGTCTCTACTAAAAATATAAAACAATTAGCCAGGTGTGGTGGCAGATGTCTGTAACCCCAGCTACTCGGGAGGCTGAGGCAGGACAATCGCTTGTACCCGGGAGGCGGAGGTTGCAGTGAGCCAAGACCATGCCATTTAACTCTAGCCTGGGCAACAAGAGAGAAACTTAGCCTCCAAAAAAAAAAAAAAAAAATTTCATACAACTATGGTTGAAAACCTATTTAGCAGTAGCTACTAAAGCTAAACACAAGCCTATTCATTGACCTAGCAATTTTATTTCTATATATGTTCCTAACAGAAATGCATACATGCATGCACCAAAAGACATGTATACGAATGTTCATTGCAGCACTATTTGTAAGAGCCTCTAATTGGAAACAAACCAAATGTTCATCAACAGCACAGCAATGAGAATGAATAAACCACAAATATAGTGACAAGATGAATTTCACAAACATAATGTTTAACAAAGAAAACCAGCAAAAAAATATAGATTGTATAATTTCTTTATATGAAGTTGAAAAAAAGGCAAAACCAATCTATACTTCTGGGAGTCAAGATACTGATTAACCTTGGGGGAAGAGGCAGAATCTGGAAAAAGAACATGAAAGGGATTCGGAGGTGCTAATATGTTCTGTTTCTTGATCTGATCAGTTTCCTAGGTATGGTGACTTTGTGAAAACTCTTCTCGCTGTATGCGTATGATTTTTACATTTTTCTGTATATAGTCTATCCATTTCTAAAATTAACATTAAAACTATATACATTTTTAAGTTCTATCCCAGACCCACCAAATTAGCATATCTGCCTAATATAACTATTTACATAAGGGGCTCCAGGATTGGTGTTTAAAAAGCTCCCCAGGGATTTTCATGCATTTCGATACAAGTGTTCAGGAACTGCTGCTTTTGTGAAGGCAGCATTTTTATCTCTCCTCCCCAAGATCTCATCTCTTTCTTTTTCTCTTTCTATGTATTACTTAGGCCAGTACAACAGAAGAGAATATCTCTGCCTTTCTACCGGGGAGGTATCTTTGTAGAGATCATTAATGCATTAAGAATTTATTATGGCAATATTCAGAGAAAGCCACTGGAAGCCCACCACATTCACTTCCATGGCCTCTGCACTTAGGACACCTGATCTGATACCTGCTCTAAAAGAAATATAAATTTTTTTCTTCTCAGAGCAACATAAATACATGCATGAGTCAAAATGTGGTTGTGGCAGTTTACCTAGGAGACCAGATTGCCGTTATATTTTTAAGCAAAATTGTCATATTGGAACAAACAAGAGGAGTGCAGCTGCGAAGCAACTGAAATCAGAGGAATATACCAAGTATTTCATGGGAATTTTGCCTAAATACTGACAAATTATGACATTCAGAGCTGATAATAGATTATGCATTAGCCTGGTTTCTTAACCATTCATGAAATCATGCTGAGCAAAGAAAGGAACAGAAGTCTCTTTTGTGAATATGTTAAAAAAAGAGAAAATACGATAATACTCATGGATCAAGGAGGAAAAACATGCTCTGAGAGACTGTGATCAGGACAAGAGTACATCTGCAGAACACACTCAGCTTGGGTCATTGAGACAAACTTTATGACAACAAAGCAGATAATTCCTGTTTTTCCAACTTGGACTGTTTTGAATAAAGGCAAAAACTGTTTGGGTGGGGATTAAAGTAAGCCCAGTTTGTGCGAATCTCCTTTTTGGAAGTCAGTGATGGTCTGAGGTAAACAATGAGACTGGAGTGCCACATTCATCTCATGCCCCAAATCACATTACCACTGCATCTGGTGACTGCTGACTTGACCTTCTTTACCTATGCCTGGGCATTGCCAACAGTGCCACAGAGCTGGATCCTGCATCCCTCTCAATAAATGACAACATGGGATTGGAGTCTTTGTAAATGTCATTGCGGAGAATCTTCCCACTTCCTGGGAAGTAGGTTTCATTTCCTCATTTTACAGACGAGGTAGTAAGTGACTCTTTAGCAGCAGAAATGGTCAAACTTGGCAGCACCCACATCCCATAATGAAGCCTAAAGGGAGGCAGTGAGCTTTCAGATGCCTGGTGTTCATATCCCAGCTCCACCTCTTCCTAGTTTAGGATCTTGGAATGTGTCCTTAATCTCAGTTTTCCTATGTGCACAGTGGAAATCATCTTAGTACCCTACCTCAAAGCTTTGTCTAATCATGTGAAATGATGCATGTAAATCACATAGCTCAATGCCTGGCACATAGAAACTGCTTCAAGAGTGTTACCAGTCATGCTCCACTATCCTCCCAGGGCTTCATCCCTTTGGAAACTGAGCTGTGTTCAAATTGCTATACTCAATCTTTAAGATCCCTTAAGCAGATCATTTCAGGTCTATTGCTGCTTGCTTTCTGACTCTGGGCACATAACATTCTGAAATAAAGTATTCTAATCTTTTTGAGAAAAGAAAAGATATTTGTAAAGTATTAATTCTCACAGACTTAATATGAATGTTCTCTTGTGCTGATCACTTTAAACAGCCTCCTTATCACTCCTGTCCCTCCTCCCTTGAACTGGATAACTGACAGGTGAAAGTATCAATTTGCACCAAGAAGTCTTTTCACATTTCCAGTGTGCGTTGTTCATGACCGTTCGCCAGTAGTGATATTCCCTGTGTTGGTGGTTTATCAGAGCATCTTGGCTAGGCTGCAGCTAGGACTCAGGGGAATCTGAGGAAACAGTCAGGCGTTGATTTGCAGAGGGGCCAAGGAGCCTCCTGGAACAGAAGGCTTGGATCCTGACCACCGGTCGAATCAGACAGCATGCTTCTTATTTTTCAAGGTCATTTTAGGTGAGTAGATACCCCTCATCCCCAAGATGGTGTGACTCCCAGTGAATTGTCGGTGCCTAAACTGCTTAATGAGGTGGCAGATGAAGAAGCTATTTGAACTGACCGCTTAAACTTTGAGGCTCAAGCCTTGTTTCCTCCCAGGTGAGTTCATTAGCTCATGTCCATGACTTTTTTGGGGACATTTGTGGGTACGTTTGCAGTCTTCCGTAGATAACTTTGGAGACATTCTGAAAGACTGGACTTCCCGTGGTCAAGAAGGAAGTACAATCAATGGGAAGGTTAGAGCTGGCACAATTTGGATATTAATGTTAATGTCATTATCTTTGTTATAAAGGTGAATGAATGAAGACTGAGCTGTTTTAACTGCTTTTTAGAAAAAGCCTCAACATCGGGGGACTCATAAAAAGAATGCTGACTTCTTTTTTTCTTTTTCTTTTTTTTAAATTATTAAAATTTTTTATAATACTTTTAAATATATTTTATTTTCTTTCTTTTTTAGAAAAATTTTTTTAAAAAAGCAAGAACGAGGGATGGCTGCCGCGTCAGAGGACCCCGCCGCCCCTGCCAGGCAGAGGCCGAGGGAGCAGCGAGGTCGGGCCGGATTCCGTACCCCAATGCCTCCCAACACAAACCCCGCAGGCGAGGAGGAGAGGCAAGGGGCCCCCGCAGGCCGGACGAGAAGAGCGGTCCCATTCACCATGAATGTCGGTCCCCCGCCCACCGCGGGTCCGTCCGGCCCGGGAGAGCGTGACGTCACCACATCGATCGCTGACTTCTTCATGATGAAGAAAATTACAGGTGAAGCCCCCCTCAAGGTTAGACATTATAACCTGCACTTTTTTTAAGTAGTATCCATATAACCTGAAACAGTGTTAATACATAGTAGGTGCTTAAAGAAAAATTTAGAGTAAAATTTGTTGTTGATTCCGTTCTCTTGTGGCATAAAGGCTCAGAGGGCATTTTAGTGTAAAACTGTGGTTTCTTCTTGCAAAACATCAAATTCTTCTCTTCTGTGACTCATATTAACAGGAAGCCTGATGAAATAACTTTTCAGTGGTAATTCGAATGTGTTCTTTTATTACTTAAAAGTGCCGTAGATTCACTAACACTGAAATCAGATGTGGCCAAGGCTGAATAACAAGAGAGGTGAATCATTTTCTTAGAGGACTGTGATGAAACTTGCCCCTTTTGAACTTTTTTTTTTTTTAAATCACAGGACTGATTATAAATGAGGCAATCATTATATAGTGGACTGATGTTTTGGAAAAATGTGTCTACCTGCTTTGAAGATGCTTTCCAAGTGAGTCACAATTCTTTATCACCAGGACTAAATTGCCTACAATAGGCATTTATATTTGTATGCAGAGCAGGTATAAAACATCTGGAAAATGCACCAATTAGATACAATTTCCCCCTGCCCCTCAACCCTAGTAACACTATGACTTTCTGGGAGTTTGCTGTGTTTACTTATCACGTGAAAGATGAAAACTTCTGTTACTTTCTGAGAATTTGAAAGCATATTGATATTGGAATGAGCAAGAGAAGGAATGACATCACCAGATTTTTGTTTCTTTTGAGAAGTCAGTGAGTGGGTGTGTCACTTTCATTGGGTTTTGGTCTAAGAGCGTTTGCCCTGAATATTTTTGAAATTTTTACTGCAAATACAATAAGTTATTGCTTAAACAATGTCTCTGGAATAAATTATAAAATTAGACGTATAAAACAAAAACTATGATACCAGCATCTCTGGGTTTTTTTTCCTTTTTTTTTTTTAAATTGTACTTTAGGTTCTGGGGTACATGTGCAGATCATGCAGGATTGTTGCATAGGTACACACATGGCAATGTGGTTTGCTGCCTCCATCCCCCCGTCACCTACATCTGGCATTTCTCCCCCTGTTATCCCTCCCCGACCACCCCACACCCATGCGGTCCCACCCTTGGCGCCCCCAACATACCCCACTGTGTAATGCTCCCCACCCTATGTCCATGTGTTCTTACTGTTCAACACCACCTATGAGTGAGAACATGCAGTGTTTGATTTTCTGTTCTTGTGTCAGTTTGTTGAGAATGATGGTTTCCAGATTCATCCATGTCCCTACAAAGGACACAAACTCATTTTTTATGGCTGCATAGTATTCCATGGTGTATAAGTGTTTTTTCTTTCTTTCTTTTTTTTTTTTTTTGAGATGAAATCTTCTGTCATCCAGGCTGGAGTGCTGTGTCGAAATCTGGGCTCACTGCGGCGCAATCTGGGCTCATTGCAACCTCCACTTCCTGGGTTCAAGTGCTTCTCCTGCCTCAGCTTCTTG
>CAUYLG010050220.1:0-17162 GCA_963573385.1 Cacajao melanocephalus | reverse complement strand
CCCCCTCCCCTCTCTGTAGCCCCCTGTGGCCCCCTCCCCTCTCTGCAGCCCCCTGTACCCCCCTCTGCAGTCCCTTGCAACCCCTCCCCTCTCTGCAGCCCCCTGTACCCCCTCCCCTCTCTGCAGCCGCCTGTACCCCCTCCCCTCTCTGTAGCCCCCTGTGGCCCCCTCCCCTCTCTGCAGCCCCCTGTACCCCCCTCTGCAGTCCCTTGCAACCCCTCCCCTCTCTGCAGCCGCCTGTACCCCCTCCCCTCTCTGCAGCCCCCTGTGGCCCCTCCCCTCTCTGTAGCCCCCTGAACCCCCCTCTGCAGCCCCCACTCTTCCTCCCATTGCTCCCACCGTGGCTGCTTGGAGGAGTGAGAGTCCAAGGCCCCAGTGACTGGCCCAGCAGCAGCCCTGGGTCTCCACCCGCCTGGGCGGGGTCGGGGACAGGCCTGGCTTCCCCCACTTACTGGAACCCACTGAGGATGCCCCCCTCCCACTGAAACCTCAGAATTCCAAAGACATCTGGGTGTCGCCCAGTTTCCACCACAGACCCTCCTGATTTCGAAAGCCCCTGTGGCTCTGCCAGAGGACATTCCGATCCTTGGTCGTGGCTGGGAATGGAGGGAGATCAGCCCCTTGCACTGACAGATAAAGAAACTGAGGGCAGTTTGTCCCAACCCCAGGGCCAGGGTCAGCCTCCCCCCAGGGAGTCAGGGAGGTGGCTGGGGTCCGGTGGGGGAAACACACGGCCTGGAACCCCCAGGCCACTTGAGACCCTCTGGGCTCACTGAGAGGGGCCCAAGCGCCCAGGCCCCCTCCTCCTCCTCCCCATCTCCCAACTCAGTACTCAACCTGATGCTGCCTTCGGCCTGAGAGGGAGACCCTGAAGGGTGGTCACCCAGCACAAGCTCCCCTGCCTGGCCGGGGACCAAGAGTCCCAGGAGCCCCGGGCTGGCTGGATGCTGACTGCCTCACTCAGGGCATGCGTGTCTTCAGAAACAAGAACCAGCTGACACCTGTGGGGCATTAGCCCTGCTCTCCTGGGTACTGTGCAGGCCTGGGGACTATTTCTCTTGAGGAGGTGGCTGTTTTGTAGCTGGAGAGCTCTGTGGGTGGCAGGACTGAACTTGAGAAACAGAAACAACCCCCAAGCCTTGTGACCTGGGAGGCAGGAGGCGGGTCTGTCTCCCTGGGGCTGGGGGAGCAGCACGGAGGTGCTCAGCACTGCATCTTGCTCATGGTGAGTCTCGGGGAGCCAGGAGCCAGGGGTTGTGGTTTTGGGGAGCATGGAGCCAAGGCTTGAGGTCCAGGGTTAACATGAGGGCGGAAAGCCCCTGTCTTCTCGGACTGCCTGCAATCCACCATCAGGGAGGGAGAACCTCAGTTAGTAGGCACCTACTGTATGCCATGGGGCGCCATCTTGGGCAGCGAAGGGTGAGAGTCTTGGATGATGGAAGTGGGTGGGGGCCTTAACTCCAGGCAGGCCTAAGAGGGTAGCCTCTGGGGTGACTGTGTCTGGAGGATGGGTAAGGGAGGGCGGGGAGGCCAGGCTGAGGGGCTTCAACCTCATGGGAGCCGGGAGCCTACTGGGGAGTCCCTGAGAGGTGCTTCGCTGGGACTCACTGGGAGGAAGAGGTCCCGCCCTGGTGCAGATGTGGGGTGTGGGGGTCAGAGTGGTGGGGGCAGCCATGGGGGGCCTGGGTGGGGTGAGGAGGGATTCGGGGAAGCCACCAGCCTCAGGGTGGGCTGGATGCTGGGAGGGAGGCATTGGGGGCAGAAGCCGGGATGCTGCCCTTGCAGCTGGGCCTGCAGGCTCAGGAGCCTGTGGACCCCCCCGGTGCAGACATCAGCCTGGTCAGGAGCCGGAAGAGAGGCGGGCGCTGCTGAGCCTTCTTTGAGCCCCTGGGGCTTCCCAGGGAAAGAGACAGGGCCGGGCTCGCTGTAGAGCCTCACGCTCCTGGGTGTGCCTTCCTCAAGGGTTATTTGGGGGCTGCTGTGCCAGGCTCCGTGGGTGGTCACATGGGCCCGAGGCTGACGTGGGCTCCTGCCCTCGCAGGTACAAGGACGGGCTGACATGGGCAGGGGCACATGTGTGGCTAACCTCTGGGTGTGTGTGTCTGTGTGCACGTGTGTAGTATCTGAATGTGCGTTTACTTACCACATGTGGCAGAATCTGCACACGACTGTTCTGGGTACGTGGACATCTGACCACGTGGGCTTGCAATGTGTCTGGGTGCTCCTATCTGCAGTGTTCCTGATGATCTGTGCGTGTGCAGGTCTGTGGGGCGTGGGCGGGTCCAGGAGACAGAGCCAAGTGGACACACAAACACACTCGGCGTCTGACCCACTGCCTTCTCTCTGCTGAGGCTGTTTCCTGCCTCTCGACAGACGGAGCTGGGTCAGCACCACCGTGTGAGGAGAGCCTGTGGGGTGATGCTCGGTGCAGCCATCTCTGGAGACGGACCCTGCCACAGGCAGGAATGTGGACCAGGAGTCTCTGAAGCAGGAGTCAGGCTCATCACAAAGCGCTTCTCCCATCCCCCAGCGGCTCTCTGAGCAACGCTTCTCTAAATATTAATGTTTGGGGCCAGGACTGCTAAGCCCGGCTGTCTGCCTAAGACTCACCATGGCTAGGGGAGGGGAGGGGCAGGAGAAGGACCCCTGGTCAGTCGGGGACATGAAAGATGCACGCCCAGAACCAGTGTTAGAAACAGAATTACGAACACACCCCAAGCCTTTCCCACCACGACCCTGTGGACTGCACCAGTGTCAAGACGTCAGGCAAGACGTAAGCATTTCCCTCGCTCCTGTCCACAAAGGAGAGAGGAAGGGAATTAAAAAAGAAGAATGCACTCGTCAGAACAGAAAGGCCTCCGCTGTAGGCAAAGATTCCGACCCATTTCTGGGAATGAGGAAGTGAATGGAAGAGCCTGTCTGTGAGGCCGACTAGGGGCCGACTGGGAGCATGCCAGGGTGCTGCCGAGAGAGAGGAGAGAGCCGGAGGGGGATCTGTTCACACGCCGCAGGCATGACCAGCTGGGAGTGAGGATGAGGCTCATGGTTGACGGAATAACTGACCCCAGGACGACCCAGACAGACACATCATCCTCACCCACCCTCAGCCAGAAGAACGTCAGGACGCCCTTCCCTAAATATGTTTTTGAGAATCAGGGTAGCTATTTTGTAAAACTGCTGCTGGGTGCGGTGGCAGTTACTTCAAAAACAGCCAGTGTGGACCCAGCTACTTGGGAGGCTGAGGTGGGAGGATCGCTTGAGCCTGGGAGTTGGTGACCAGCCTGGGCAGTATAGCAAGACCCTATCTCATTTAAAAAAAAAAAAAGCCATGCTTGCATTCTGGGTTAAAGGGCCCCTGGTAACGGGGCATCTCCGGAGCTCATCCGGACAAAGCCTGGAGAGCCCCTCTTGCTATCACTTTGTTTGTAAAGGTTAAATTTGAAGTGACAAAGATCACCAGCTACTGAGGGAAGTCTGCAAATGCAGCAGAAGGTCCAGAGGAACAAGGGGAGCCTCGTCTGCATTCCATCCAGCAAACAATGGAAGAAAACCAAGCTTAGCTGGCTCCAAGCAGCCCTGCCTCCCTGACGGGACCCGGGCACCACAGAAATGAACACTGCCAACCGCAGAAGCCACCCTCAGAGACCAGACGCACGACCCCCTCAAGAAAAGATGAGAGAAATGTCCTGGGAGACAAAACAGAGAAAACGGAGCGCAAGAAACCCGGGACGGGAGGCAGAAAGGAAGCTCAGACCGTCCGGCCTGGCCTGAAACCCGCGCCAGACTGCGATCAGAAAGGAGGTATCGGAGGAGGGATACTGATGGCTGGAAAGTCCCTGAACCTGGGGCCGAGGGAGAGCTCCAGGGACGAAAATAAAGCCTCACGCTAGAGCACGTGGTTGAGAAGCGCAGAGCTCCGAGGAAACAGGGGGCTCCACGCCTCGCAGGGAAGAGCACAGTGCCACAGACAGCCGGCTCAGGCCCACAGGACGTGGCCCCCATCAGCCACGTGTGCACAGACTGACCGGGGCACGTTCGTGACCTCAGGGAAAAAGGTTTAACCCACAACGTGCACATCCAGCAAAGCTGCTGATCCGTGAGAAGGGCCAAATAAAGACACACGGGCAAGGGAGGACTCGGGGTTGGTCACCGGCAGCCTGGCGCCAGGGTCTGCCGCCGGCGAGGACCTCAGGGAGCCTCCAGTCATGGCAGAAGGGGAGGAGCAGGTGTCAGGGGAGGGAGGGCTGGAGTGTCATTTTCCAGGTCCTTGGCGTTTTGAACAAATAATCGGACAAAACGTCCACAGTAACTAAAGAACGAAGCAGAGGACAGGGCAGCAAATACAGGCTTTGTTGAAGGGAGAGCGCACTCGGGCACGCGGTGGGAGTGGGCCCCGTTACAAAGATTTCTGGGGGTTTTTTTGGGTTTGTTTGTGATACAGAGTCTCACTCTGCTGCCCAGGCTGGAGTGCAGTAGCTTTATCTCGGCTCACCGCAACCTGTGCCTCCCAGGTTCAAGCAATTCCCCTGCCTCAGCCTCCTGAGTAGCTGGGACCACAGGCGCACACCACCACGCCCGGCTAATTTTTGTAGTTTTAGTAGAGACGGGGTTTCTCCACATGGGCCAGGCTGCTCTTAAACTCCTGACCTCAGCTGATCTGCCCACCTCGGCCTCCCCAAGTGCTGGGATTACAGGCTTGAGCCACCGCGCCCACCAGTTCCCGGCATTTCAAGCGCCCGTTTCGTGGTTCCTATCAGCTACCCGTTATCCAGGTACTTCCCTTTCTACCTGGGATGTGGTGGGAGGGAGGGGCTGGAGGCAGAGCGGCCTTTGATCCTTCGCTGCTGGGCGTGGGGTTTTTCCTTCTGGTTTAGTTTTTGGAAGTTGGCATTAATTGGCCTTAGGTTCCCTGCCCCCAGCCCTGGGTGTTTTTCCTTGATTCAGCACGAATTGGCTGCAGACTCTCTGCCCCGAGACCTGGGTGTGTTCTCTTTTAGGAAGTCAGCACATATTGAGCTCCCATTACCCGCCCCCAGCCCTCCAGGTTTTTCCTGGATTCCGGGCAAACTGGCCTTAGGTTCCCTGCCCCCAGACCCCGTTCTCCTGCCTGACAGGCATCACGTGCGGGGACGGAGTGAGCGTGCTGGGGGAGGCGCCAGGCTCGGTTTAACCGTCAGAGCAGAACTCACTCATTACCTCCAGAACAGCACCGGGCCATCCGTGAGGGATCTGTCCCTGGGACCCCAAAACTCCCAACACTGGGGATCCAATTTCCACAGGAGATTTGGACAAGCATCCAAACTCTATCAAGACTAGAGACCAAACAGAGGTGGGAGACCTCCAGTGCATAAATGAAGTGGGCCCCGAGATTCCAAGCTGGGGGCAGGAGGAAGGTCTCAGAGCTTGGGAGGCGGAAGATGACGAGGGCACCCAGTGAGGGGCAGGAAAAGAAGGGCAACTGGAGAGTCCAGGACAAACTATCAAACCCCACAGAGAAGACAGGTTTAAGGCAACTGGCTGGATCTGCGGGTGGTTCTGAGTGGCGGGAACACTTGTGCTCACAGCAGGACGGTTGTGAGGCAGGTTTCTCGATGGCGTCTACAGATGAAGAGGCTAAGACTGAGAAAGCTGAGCAGCTCTCCCACGCTGCCTGTCCACGGCGGCCGTGAGAGCGGCACCCACAGCCTACCAGGCCACCCTCACGTGGAATGAAGTCAGTGGCGTAGAGTCTCGGGAATGGCGCAAAATGAAGTCCACACAGGGCCATTTTCCCGGGCACTCAGCCGGGTCTGGTGCTTGGAAGAGTTCACACACCTACGGTGAGGCCCAGAAATTCTCGTGATGTTTGAATAAGGGCGCCACGCTTTCATTTTGCACTGGGCCCTGAAGGGTGTCGCTGGGTGGTAGGGTTTGGCTCTGCGCCCCACCCAAAATCTCGTCTCGGGTTATAATCCCCACGTGTCAAGGGAGAGACCAGGTGCAGGAGATTGCATCGTGGGGCAGCTCACCCCGTGTACTCCTGGTAGTGGGCGAGTTCTCACAAGATCTGGTTTTTAAGAGTTTGGCCCTACCCCTTGCATTCTCTCTGTCCGGCTGCGACGTGAGAGATGCCTGCTTCTCCTTTGCCTTCTGCCATGATTGTAAGTTTCCTGAGGCCTCCCCAGCCATGCAGAACTGTGAGTCCAATTAAGCCTTTTTTCCTTTATAAATTATCCAGTCCTGGCCAGGCACAGCGGCTTGTCCGTGTAATCCCAGCAGCTTGGGAGGCCGAGGTGGGTGGACCACTTGAGGTCATGAGTTCGAGACCAGCCGGCCAACATGTGAAACCTCATCTTTAGTAAAAATTCAAAATTAGTCAGATGTGGGGCCAGGCACGGTGGCTCACATCTGTAATCCCAGCACTTTAGGAGGCCAAGGCGGGCAGATCATTTGAGGTGAGGAGTTCGAGACCAGCCTGACCAACATGTAAAACCCCATTTCTACTAAAAATACAAAAAAAAATTAGCCAGGTGTGGTGGCACATGCCTGTAATCCCAGCTACTCAGGAGGCTGAGGTAGGAGAATCACTTGAGGCAGAGGTTTCAGTGAGCTGAGATTGTGCCACCCACATCAGCCTGGGTGACTGATGGAAACTGTCTCAGGAAGAGAGAGAGAGAGAGAGAAAGCAGGGGAGGGAGGAGAACAAAGGGGAAGGGACCCCAGTCTTGGATATTTACTTCTTTTTTTCCTTTTTCTTTTTTTTTTTTTTGAGATGGAGTCTCACTCACTCTGCTGCCCAGGCTGGAGTGCAGTGGCATAATCTCAGCTCACGGCAACCTTTGCCTCTTGGGTTCAAGCAATTCTTCTGCCTCAGCCTCCTCAGTAGCTGGGACTACAGGCACGTGCCACCACGTCTAGCTAATTTTTTATTTTTAGTAGACGCGGGGGGTCTTGATCTCTTGACCTCGTGATCTGCCTGCCTTGGCCTCCCAAAATGCTGGGATTACAGGTGTGAACCACTGCACCCTGCCATGAATTCTAATCTTTTAAAAATATTGAACAAAAATACTATTTATCATGGCCTGGGCACTGTGGCTTTTTGTATTTTTAGTAGAGATGGGGTTTTACATGTTGGCCAGGCTGGTCTCAAACTCCTCACCTCAAATGATCTGCCCACTTTGGCCTCCTAAAGTGCTGGGATTACAGATGTGAGCCACCGTGCCTGGCCCCACATCTGACTAATGTTGAATTTTTACTAGAGATGAGGTTTCACCATGTTGGCCGGGGGTCCTGATTTGGGAGGCTGAGGTATGTGGTCCACACCTGTGATCCCAGCTACTCAGGAGGCTGGGCGTGGTTGTGGCGCCTGTGGTCACAGCTACTCGGGAGGCTGAGGTGAGTGGTGCACACCTGTGGTCCCAGCTACTCAGGAGGCTCAGGCAGGAGGAGCACTTGGGTCCAGGAGGTACAGGTTGTGTAAGCTGAGATCGAGCCACTGCACTCCAGCAGAGGCGACCCTCCTTCCCTGCCAGTCCCCCCCGTCCCAAGCCTCTGACCAGCTTTCCCTGCTGCTCCTCCCAGGAGGCCTGGCTTAGCCCTGCCTCTGAGCTTGCTGTCTCCAAGAACCCCCGACACTGCCCAGCCCTGGGATTGGAATTTTTTGGTCAGGGACCACCTGGCCACTGTGTTCCCAGAAGCCCCCGGGCGACTCGAGTGTGCTCTGCCGAGGCCTAGAAAGGCGCCTGTTCTAAGGGAAAGTCCAGCGGCTCGGCCAGAAGCCCTGTAGCTGGCGTTAGCTGGCGTGTGTGTCCCTGTGACACTGGAGATCGGAGGAGTGCTGACCCCCCAGCATTAGGGCGGGCGTCGGCGTCGGGGGAGTGCTGACCCCCCAGCATTAGGGCAGGCGTCGGGGCGCACCTGTGCTGTTTAGCACCTTCCTGAAACATCCTAATGTTTGATCCCCCATGGTGAGTCCGGGAAAATTCTTCTTCCATGGAAAGGTGCTTCCTGAGAATGCACGATTTGAGTGACTGTTTCGTCACTAGCAGCTCTAGGCCCCTGGGTCCTGAGGGAGGTGGAAATAGTAATGCAGCAGCAGCACAGCGAGGCTGACACCCCCTTGCTACTCGCCCTGTGCCAGCCTGCTGTTTGCGTCTTGTCCTTTCATCTGGGCTCTGGCCCCAACCCTGGGTCTGGGATCCTAGCTTCTTTTATTTATTTTATTTTTTGAGTCTTGCTGTGTCACCCAGGCTGGAGTGCAGTGGCACAATCTCAGATCACTGCAACCTCCACCTCCTGGGTTCAAGCAATTCTTCCACCTCGGCCTCCTGTGTAGCTGGGATGACAGGCACCTGCCATCATGCCCGGCTAATTTTTGTATTTTTGTTGAGATGGGGTTTCACCATGTCGGCTGGGCTGGTCTTGAACTTCTGACCTCAGGTGATCTGCCCACCTCAGCCTCCCAAAGTGCTGGGATTACAGGCGTGAGCCACCACACCCAACCGATCCCAGCTTCTTATACCTCTCCGCCTAGCCCAGATAGCAACTCCCAGTCGCTGGGTGTCTGGCTTTCCATCCTACCCACTCTCTCGGGGAATGTGTTGGTTACTTATTGAACATGGGAAGCTATAAACAGGAGAGAGCCCAGCGATCACCACTTCCACCAAAGACCTCTGGTGCCTCCCCTGGCAGGCGGAGTGGCTCCTCACAGCCCGAAGCTCATCCTTGTCCTGCACGAGCCAGCCAGGCCAGCACAGAGGCGCCGGAGCAGCAACGCACACAGGTCCCCGGGGACTTCACCATGTGGACCGGATGGTGGCTCTGGCCTCTTGTGGCCGTGTGCACTGCAGACTTCTTTCGGGACGAGGCAGAGAGGATCATGAGGGACACCCCTGTCATTGACGGGTGAGTGGCCATCTAAGCCAGGTGCTTAGGGAACCAGGACTGGGAGCCAGGGCAGCTGGGGGAGCTGGGACTGGGGCAGCCAGGGCTGGGAGCCAGATTCGGGGAGCTGGGGTGAGGCTCATGTGGCCTTGGCTTGGGGCTCAGTTTCTGTGACTGTGCCAGGGCCCTTGCCCTTTCCTGGCTCATGCAGCTTTGTGAGGTCTCTCAGGGCCCCTAAAGGCTTCAGCAGATGAAGGTCTGCAGGGAGCAGGGCAGGAAGGAGGCAAGGCCTGAGCTCCTGGGCCCTGAATCTCAGAGTAAGGTTTGTGCCTGGGGACAGTGAGGCCCTGTGCGCCGGATTCTCCCTGTGCCCCGGACTCTGCCTGTGCCCCGGACTCTGCCTGTGCCCCGGACTCTCCCTGTGCCCTGGACTCTCCCTGTGCCCCGGATTTTCCCTGTGCCCCGGACTCTCCCTGTGCCCCGGACTCTCCCTGTGCCCCGGACTCTCCCTGTCCCTCTCTGGGCCTCAGCTTCTCTGGAAAGCTGCAGGTGGGGTGGTGCCCCAGGCCCTCTCTGCCAGCGTTTTTTGGCTCCTCCTGCTCCCAAAGCCTGCATTCTCCCGGGGTGTGGGGGGGAGGCCCATGTGACTTGGGGCCCTGTCTGAGCCTCCGCCTGTACCCACCCCGCCCCCACCCCAACCTCACTGGGGCCCTTGCGTCACCTGTTTCTCTCCTGGCCTCCGCAGGGTCGCAATTCCCAATGCCCGGGAACCTGACCCTCCTCCCCGCCCCTCCTGGCCCAGCATCCCAACACTGGGTTACCACGGGGGCCTCCTGCTTCCAGGCACCAGACTCAGACCTGGTTCACACTGGCTCCGTGCGTGGGTAGGAGGCTCCCTGAGAGTCCGCCCTACGTCCGGCAGTGTCTCCACCTGGAAGATGCCTCTGGGCTTTATCCAAGAAAAAAGCTCTGTTAAAAAGGCAGGAAAACCCAATGTCTTATTACAGAAGAACTTCAGGAGGCCTAGCACAGTGGCTCATGCCTGTGATCCCAGCACTCTGGGAGGCCAAGGCGGGCAGATCACCTGAGTTTGGGAGTTCGAGACTAGCCTGACCTATATGGAGAAACCCCATCTCTACTAAAAATATAAAATTAGCCAGGTGTAGTGGCGCATGCCTGTAGTCCCAGATACTCAGGAGGCTGAGGCAGAAGAATCCCTTGAACCTAGGAGGTGGAGGTTGCAGTGAGTCAAGATTGTGCCATTGCACTCCAGCCTGGGCCACAAGAGCAGAACTCTTTTTTTAAAAAAAAAAAAAAAAAAAACTTCAGGGAAAAGGCCAGGCTGGGTGGCTCATGCCTGTAATCCCAGGATTTTGGGCGGCTGAGGTGGGCGAATCACCCAAGGTCAGGAGTTCAAGACCAGACTGGCCAACATGGTGAAACCCCATCTCTACTAAATGTACAAAAAATTAGCCGGGCGTGGTGACAGGTACCTGTACTCCCAGATAATCAGGAGGCTGAGGCAGTAGAATCACTTGAACCTGGGAGGCGGAGGCTGCAGTGAGCTGAGATTGCACCACTGCACTCCAGCCTGGGTGACAGACAGAGTGAGACTCCGTCTCAATATTAAAAAAACAAAAACAAAACACAAAACACTTAAGGGAGCGGAGGGTGGTCCCGTGCACCCGTCCTGTCTCCCCGCCCACCTCCTTCCCGCTGGCTTCCTCCTGGCCTGTCACCTGGTGCTAACAGCTCAGTGGGGAACAGAGGCTCCCACCCTGCAATCCCTGCTGTGTGGCAGGAGAGGGTCTGTGCCTAGGGAGTGGGCTCCCACAGCAGTGAGGGCAGTCTGAAGACACTGGCTATAGGAAGACCCCGGGCCACACAGGGAGGGACCTGAGTGCAGGTGCCGGGGCTGAGCAGGGTCCCAAGTGAGCCAATAGCCAGGAAGGTTCGGGGATCTGGGATTGTCCCAGATGGGCCTGGCAGGCACAGTCAAAGCTGACGCACTAGTGACTCTAGCAGGTGAGAGACCCACAGAAGTTGTTCCAACGGCAGGGAAGTATAGGGGCCTGCGCGGGCGTTCATGGTGCCGGAGACGCTGCACAGCCACCACCACCTGCATCCTCATGGTTTAAAGCGGCCACGCCGTTCCACCCTCATGTCTGCACGCGGGCCCGCAGAGAGAAGGGAGGGATAAAGAAGGGAAAAAGGGTCCAGGCACGGTGCTCACGCCTGTAATCCCAGCACTTTGGGAGGCCGAAGCGGGCGGATCATGAGGTCAGGAGATCCAGACCATCCTGGCTAATACGGTGAAACCCCATCTTTACTACAAAAAATTAGCTGGGTGTGGTGGTGCCCATCTGTAGTCCAGGCTCCTCGGGTGGCTGAGGTGGGAGAACGGCTTGAACCTGGGAGGCAGAGTGGCAGTGAGCCAAGGTGGCACCACTAGCCTCCAGCCTGGGCGGCAGAGCCAGACTACATCTCAAAACCAGCTGTCACAGGACCCAACTTAATCACACGGCCACACCCAGTGACACAGGGGCAGGGAGGTAGCTTCAATCCTAATGGCTATGTGCCTGCTAAAAATGGGGGGCTTTAAAGTTACAAAGGAAAAGGAGAAGGGGCAGCGGGGGCAGCCAGCGGTCCCTCCAGGAACAGCTGCCTTGAGTGCGTGCTCGCCGTTCCAGCACATTTCAGCGATCCTTGGAGGACACCGATTCCATGTGCCAGCTAAGGGCACTGCCCCAGCCCACACAGATAAGGAGGGTGGGTCTGATGAGCTCCTGAACTGCAGTTTGACCTGAGCATAAGGCAGGTATGGCCTCTGTCCCACTGAGAAACCAGGGGCCCCACCCTCCCATCTTTTCCAGCAAGAGTGGAGAGGGCTGGCTGGGCACGGTGGCTCACACCTGTGGTCCCTGTGCTTTGGGAGGCTGAGGCAGGAGGATTGCTTGAGCCCCAGAGGTTGGGGCTGTAGTGAGCTGTGATTGCATTCCTGCCCTCCAGCCTGGGCAACAGAGTGACACCCTGTCTCAAAAAAAAAAAAAAAAAGGGAGGGGCTGCAGGAGGAGGATGGAGGCGAGAGCAGAGAGCAGCCTGTTGTGGCCTCTCCCTCCAAGCCGGCTCCTGGGGTGTGGGGATCCCTGCCCATCCCAGGCTGGTGTCCTCAGGCCAGGGAGTCAAGTGTGCTCCTGGAGCCCCACCCAGCCCTGCCCAGGACTGTGCCCAGTGCAGGGCTGCACCCCGGCAACGAGGCTGCACCCCAGGCAGGGTCCCTGGCTGGAGCTCATGGTTCCTGCAGCAAATGTGCCCTGAGCAGTCGCTCTGTGCCGAGGGCTGGGGAGAGGCGGGTGCCAGCCCAGGCCGTCACGTGGACCCGCTGTCGCCAGAAACCTCCTCCTCGTCGTCGCAGGAGCTTTGGGAGCGACTTTGACACCAGTGTCAGGCATGTGCCTGTCCGTCTGCCCAGGGGTGGGGCCGGAAATTTGCCATGCTGGGCTTGGGGACACCAGCCCAGGGGAGGTCAGGGAACCAGGAAGGGCAGAGCCTTCCCCTGGTTTCCCCCCAGCAGGAGCTCTGTGGGTGGACTTGCCTTTGAAAAGCTCATTTTGGGCAGGTAGATTTGGGCAGGGTCATGAAGATAATCTTCAGGGCCCACGGCTGGAGATTATTAACATGGTTACTCCTCTGCCTCTCCCAGTTGCCCTCTGAGGAAGGCACCAAGACACCCTCATTTATAGATGGGGAAACGGAGGCACAGAGGGGCAGGTCTGGAATTTGAGCTGGAAACTGGATGTGGAGGCACCCCTGTGGCCCATCCCAGCACATACCCTCACAAGGCAGCCCCCAACAGATGGGGGTACAGCCCACATTAAGGAAAGAGCCTGAGGCCCCAGACCCAGTGAGGAGGGGGAACCCCAGGCATCCCCCAGGGTGGGAGCCAGGCTCCAGCCCCCTCTCATCCTCCTCAAAGCCTCCAGGTCATGAAATCGGGGCGAGGGTTGTATGGGGCTGCACTGGGGCCTGCTCATTCCCAGGGGCTCAGACCTGCTGGGTGAAACACAGATCAAGCTGGAGCCTGCAGGGCCTGAGAACAGCGTTTCTAATGAGGATGGATTCCCTTTGCTCCTGGCCTCTGCCTGGGCAGCTGGATTCAGACCCTGTGAGACCCTCACTCAGCCACCAGCTCTGACGGCCTCGGCTCCCCACGCTGTGCTCTCTTCTTTCTCCTTTCTCCTCTCCACAGCTCCCACCCTCACCACCAGCTCCTGGGAAAACCCTGGAGAATCTCAGTCCTTTGGAAGCTGAGAGGGATCTGATGGGAGTCTGGGTGCAGGGCTCCTCCCCAGAGACAGAGGCAGCAGAGAGGCCTGGGTTGCCCCCAAAGCCTGTACCCATCGCCCTCCTCCCCAGGAGGATGGGGGGGCCAGACCCCCCAAGAATAGGCTGTTCCGATGATGCAGCCACCTACCGTACTCCCCAACAGGGAATTTGCCTTTTAAACAGAAAATTCTCAGAAGCAGTATCGCCCCCAGGCCCCGTCCCCTTCGCCCACGTCCCCAGTCCTGACTACTGAGGTCATTAGGCTTCTTCTGTCCACCCTCAGGCAGTGGGTCCACCCCGCGCCACCTCCACAGACACCCGTCGTGGAAGGGGTGGCCCACCCAGCTCCCTGAGCTACTGGCCGGCGGTACCTTGCCCTGAGGGTGGGCACAGTTGGGAGACGCACCCTGCACAGGTGTGCTCAGGTAGCTGGTGATCCATCACTCCTGCAGCCTGGGCTTCGGCCTTGCGCCCACGTGAGGAGCAGTGGCGGGGGCGAGGCCGGAGCGCAGGAGCTCAGAAGCCCCCGGGTCCCACTGGCCGTCCTGACTTCCTGGTCTCCCCCCACCACTCCAGGCACAACGACCTGCCCTGGCAGCTACTGGACATGTTCAACAACCGTCTGCAGGACGAGAGGGCCAACCTGAGCACCCTGGCCGGCACGCACACCAACATCCCCAAGCTGAGGGCCGGCTTCGTGGGGGGCCAGGTACTGCCTGCCCTGCCTCGTGCTTGCCCTGCATGGGGTCACCCCACCTCCTGTCCTGGGCCTGGCCCCGGCGGTGCTGTCCCTCCAGGGTCCCTCGGTTCCACAGGCCCTTGAAGGGGCAGCCACCCAGGCTGAGGGAGGGCTTTCTGGGGGTGGGAAACCAGACTCCTGCAGGCATGGAGGGGTGGGCTGGGACCTGGCTTCAGCAGCTCCTGCTACTCCCTGTGGTGCCCAGTTCTGGTCCGTGTACACACCTTGCGACACCCAGAACAAAGATGCTGTGAGGAGGACGCTGGAGCAGATTGACGTGGTCCAACGTATGTGCCAGATGTACCCCGATACCTTCCTGTGTGTCACCAGCAGTGAAGGTAAGGTCCTGGCCTGGGTCCTCCAGGTCCCAAGTCCCCCCACCCAGCCCTTATCCAGAGCAGCAAGTGCTGGTCAGGACACCTCACCCTCCAGAAGCCAGGCGCCCCCTCCCTGTACCCCTCCTTTGCACCCTCCAGATGCCAGGTGCCCACTCCCCTGCACCCCCTCACCCTCCAAACACCAGGTATCCCCTCCCCTGCACCCCCCAGACACCACGCGCCCCTCTGCACCCCCAACCCTCCAGATGTCAGGCGCCCCCTCCCCATACCCCCTCGCTCTCCAGATGCCAGACACCCCCTCCCCCATACCACCTACCCTCCAGACATTAGGTACCCACTCCCCTGCAACCCCCACCCTACAGATACCAGGTGCCCATACCCCTGCACCTCCTGCACCCCCCCACCCTCCAGATGCCAGGCATCACTCCCCTGCACCCCCTCACCCTCCAGATGCCAGGCACCCACTCCCCTGCACCTGGCTATCCCCGCAGGCATCCGGAATGCCTTCCAGGAGGGGAAGGTGGCCAGCCTGATTGGTGTGGAGGGTGGCCACTCCATTGACAGCAGTCTGGGAGTTCTGCGGGCACTCTATCAGCTGGGCATGCGGTACCTGACCCTCACCCACAACTGCAACACGCCCTGGTGCGCAACGCCCCACGGGAGGACCCTGGGCTATGGGCAGGAGGGTGGGGCAGACACTCCCCGCCACCCTCCTGAGTCCATCCCCTCTGCCTGTGAGTCCCAGGCCAGGCCTCGCCTGTTGGGTGATGGGAGGCTGAGGCCACCGCTCACCACTTGGGGATCTGCCTTTTGCTCCCACAGGGCTGACAACTGGCTCGTGGACACGGGAGACAGTGATGCCCACAGCCAAGGCCTGTCACCCTTTGGGCAGGTGAGTGGGGTGGGAGGAGCCAGTCACCCCCTCAGAGAAGGTAGAGGGCCCTGAGGGTGACTGGAATGACACCGTTCCCCAGTGGGAGGACAGCTGGCAGCTGGCCCCTCAGGGTGGGTGCTGAGCCCTGAGTGGTCCCGGACTTCCGCCACTGAAGGACGGACGGACACCTGGTCCGGCCCTTCCGCCTCCCCAGCCCTGACCCTGGGGGACTGTGAGGGTGGACGTGGCCTTGTCTTTCTAGCGTGTGGTGAAGGAGCTGAACCGTCTGGGGGTCATGATCGACTTGGCCCACGTGTCTGTGGCCACCATGAAGACCGCTCTGCGGCTGTCCAGAGCCCCGGTCATCTTCAGCCACTCCTCGGCCTACAGCCTGTGTGCCAGCCGGCGCAACGTGCCCGACGACGTCCTGCAGCTGGTGGTGAGGCCAAGGGAGCACCCCAACCCGCCTCCCTGGGCAGGCCCTCCCAGCCCTCAGCTCCACCCTGTCTTCCTGTGCAGAAAGAAAGAGAGAGCCTGGTGATGGTGAACTTCTACAACAACTATGTTTCCTGCACAAACAAGGCCACCCTGTTCCAAGTGGCCGGTAGGTGAGGTGTGAGCGGCCGAGGGGCTGGGTGGGGGGAGGGCCTCCCTCGGGACCCACACCTGCCGCTCCCCCTGACAGACCACCTGGACCACATCAAGGAGGTGGCAGGAGCTGGAGCCGTGGGCTTTGGTGGGGACTTTGACGGTGTCCCAAGGTAAGGGGTGAGACCCCTGTCCTGTGGATGAGCTGGGAGGGTCACGACCCCGTCGGTGGGATGGGGCGGCAGGAGGAGGGACGTGGGTCCTGGCGTGGGGGCCCAGGTTCTCCTGGCCTCAACACAGGCTCCCGGAGGGACTGGAGGACGTCTCCAAGTACCCAGACCTCATCGCCGAGCTGCTCAGGAGGAACTGGACGGAGGCGGAAGTCAGGGGCGCACTGGCTGGTAACCTGCTGAGGGTCTTTGAGGCCGTGGAGAAGGTGAGGATGGGACGGTCCCCCGAGCTTCCCCCACTCCCACCAGCAGGCAGGCTGCCTACCCTTGTCTGTCCCCAGGTCAGAGACCTCACGCAGGCTCCCGAGGAGGAGCCCATCCCGCTGGATGAGCTGGAAGGCTCCTGCAGGACGCAGTACGGCTACTCCAGCTACTCCGGGGCTCCCAGCCTCTACCACCGGCAGGGGTTCCTGCTGGCGTTCCTCGCTCCCCTGCTCCTCCGTCTGTGGCTCCTGTGACACTCGGGAGACCAGAGCCCCGTTTAGGACTCTGGGAGCTCAGGGAACACCTGTCCACCTAAGGATGCCAGATGCCAGGAATCCTGCTGCCCACATGGCAAGGACCAGCATCTTCTGTGCGGGCGCCTGGGCTCAGGGGAGGCGGGGCAAGATGCCTGGACAGCTCAGGACATGCATACACAGTAGGCCCTCAATAAAAGCGATGTCCCTTCATGTCCCAGGGTACGTGTCATCGGTAGCCAGCTTGGGAGCCCGTGCTCTTCACATAACAGCGTGTTTTGTGAAAACGGCTCTTGGTTGGACCTGGGCGCAGGAGTGATGAGTCCTTGGTCCAGCCAGGAGGGCTCGGGAGGTATGAAGAGGGCTTTCCACAGACGCTGCGTGAGTGTCTTTAGGGACACAGTCTCGGCTCCAGTGGACACCTCCAGCCTCGCACTGGTGTGCACACACACTCCCCACCCCTGCACAAACACCCCTCCACCCCTGCACACACACACACACAGACCCCTGCGTGCACACCCCCAGCCCTGCATGCACACACACTGCCCACCCCTGCACAAACACCCCTCCACCCCTGCATGCACACACACTCCCCAGCCCTGCACACACACACCCATCCCTGCACAAACACCCCTCCACCCCTGCGTGCAAACACACTCCCCATCCCTGCACACATACACCCCCACCCCAGCACACACACACAAACCCCAGCACAAACACCCCGCCACCCCCCCCGGCACACACACA
>CAUYLG010050219.1:0-51275 GCA_963573385.1 Cacajao melanocephalus | reverse complement strand
ATATATATATATATATATACATATATTCCACTATTTCTTTTTTTTTTTTTTTTTTTTTTTTTTTAGATGGAGTCGCACTCTGTCACCAGGCTGGAGTGCAGTGGCGCAATCTTAGCTCACTACAACATCTCCCTCCCGGGTTCAAGCAATTCTCCTGCTTCAGCCTCCTGAGTATGTGGTACTACAGGCATATGCCACCACGTCCAGATAAGTTTTGGGTAGACAGGGTTTCAACATGTTGGTCAGGATGTTCTCAGTCTCTTGACCTTGTGATCCGCCTGCCTCGGCCTCCGAAAGTGCTGGGATTACAGGTGTGAGCCACGGTGCCTGGCCCACTATTTTTTTCTTAATATTGTTTTGATCTTTCTCTTTTCAAAAATTTGATCTTTCTCTTTCCAAAATTACTAGAGCATTGAAAAAAAAAAGCATCAGAGTTCTATCCTTCCTATTTTCCCACTGGAGGATGAGAGAAAACAAAGGTCCATAGCCATCTAAAATCTATTAGTAAGTACTTTGGCTGAGTCTTGAAACTAAGATGTCACATATCACATATCAATTACACAGGAATGAGCTGACATTTGCTTCCTGCCAGGAGCAATACACAGATTCAGAGAACTGCTACTCTTGAATGTAGTTACAGAAAATAAAATATTTACATTTGCAGGGATCTGGGATTTACCAAGCTAGTATTAAAACCTGTATGTTAAAAATGAGGACTTAGATTTCAGGGAGTCTGTGGACGTCCTAGGCTTCTTCAGTGTGGGGTCTCTAGCCAGCTTGTGTGAATGTGCTGAAACAAAGAGACGATGCTTTCCTTTACTTCCGGCAGAGTTCGACAGAAGTCATGAAGGAGGTGGCGATAAATCATTAATTCTCTCCTAATACCTCCAGAAAAAGACTGAAATATTAATACCGAGAGGGCTCCTAGATGCCATGTCTCTCCAGTCCTTATTTTACAAACAGGTAAACTGAGGGAAGGGAGACTGTGACTTTGGTGAGAGCTTCCAGTCCCCTAGTCATCCCTCCTGCACGCCATTCAGAGATGCTGTCCACCTAGAGAAGTTTTGCTGGTGGGACTGTGACTTAGGTTCTCTGCAGCTGAGTCAAAGCAAATGTGAAAACGACGTTCCCTAGATGTATGACCCACAGTAGCGCAGAACAGACAGAGGATTATTGAGAGTAAGAGTGTATTCAGCTCTCAGAGAACAGCTGATCCTTTCCACCACGCTCTCCAAGGAATTTCAGGTAATCCAGATAAACTGGCATTCATCCCAAGTGCCATTTCCATCACTCAGGACAATCTGCTAACAGAAGGTGCCCTGTGCTTCAGAATGAGCTTCAGGCTTTGCCAGCTAGGAACAGCCAGCCATAGACTGGCTTGCTTTTAAAAACATCACTTGGCTACGATATAGACCTCTAATACGACAGTTGTCTACAGTCTTAATATAAAATGAAATTAAGTTGAAAGAACTTTCCGACTATGTGAGATCTGTGATCCATATTTATATATCAGAGGTTTCCAGTATATATATATTTTATTCTTAAAGTATAAACAATATTTTAAATTATAAATATATACATTTACAATTAGTAATTACTATACAAAATATATTTCTCATTAATATAAATAGACTGAAGTATAATTACTCTGGTCTATTTATATTAATGAGAAGAGCATATGCAATCCTACTAAATGACATCTTTCTAGGAATAAAATTAACTGTTAAACTATCACTAAAACAATTAACTTAAAGCTTCCCTCATCTAAGAAAAAGACGAGTGTCTGCCGGCCGTGGTGGCTCACGCCTGTAATCCCAGCACTTTGGGAGGCCAAGGCAGGTGGATAACAAGGTCAGGAGTTCGAGACCAGCTTAGCCAACATGGTGAAACACCATCTCTACTAAAAATGCAAAATTAGCCAGGCGTGGTAACATGTGCCTGTAATCCCAGCTACTCAGGAGACTGAGGCAGGAGAATTGCTTGAATCTGGGAGGCCGAGGTTGCAGTGAGCCCAGATGGCGCCACTGTCCTCCAGCCTAAGTGACAGAGCAAGACTCTGACTAGAAAACAAACAATCCACAAAAATGAGTATCCTTTCTGAAACACACAACATATTAAGAACTTCTTCTTACTGAAAGTCTACAGTAGACATGAAAAAACCCAAATTTCAGTTTCCCAGCTCTTGTAGCAAAGGCAGATTTTCAAGCAGTAGATCTTATTCATTATTGAAGATTTCCAACAGCATATGCAAGATGTATTTTCTGGAAACTGGGACATAAAACCTAGCACTTGAATTACAGACCACAGGAAAAGTGGTTTTTTCCTGTTTCTCTGCCGTACGATCCAATCATATTGAACAAAAGACTCATCCTGTTGTTACTGTTCTACATACAGTGAATATTTTCACTGGTAGTGCAAAGTAATACAGGCTCAGATAAGAGGAATTAGTCCCCGCAAAGCCTGACTCCTGGGTGACAGTGTCCCGCTGCTGCCATCTTCTGGAGAGTCCAGGCGCAGCGGCCGTGAGCAGACTGTTTTAAAATTCAGGTCACCCTTCAGCTGATTTCACCTCACTGACAAAGCCAGCCCTGCTGCATTTGCGGGTATGGATGTGGTTACAGGAGGAAAAGGCTTCCTGAAATGGGCTGAAATCATGAAGGCTTGATCTAGGAGGGAAGGTATCCTTCCCTATCTGTATAACAAGTGACTACCATAGCTAAGGAGTGGAACTGTTGTCAAAACCCTGTTCTGTCTCCCTCCTCCCTTCCGACATTGAAATCAGAAATAGATGTGGAGCCCACGGAATCCTCTCCTGGGGCCCCAGGCCTGCCTCTACGTGTTTTCAAGCTCAGTGGCAGAAACACGAGGCCACCTGCCCGCCCGCAGCTAGAGGGAGTCGGCTGTGGTCCCAGGACTCCAACCAGGATGATGTCTGATCACCAGAGGGCTGGGTGTCTTCCCTGTCCATTCTCATGACGTCAGCCTGCTTGATAGGGTTGCTGTCCAAAAAATAAATCAATAATAATAATCAGCGTTGCTTCCTCTTCCTCCCTCTGGGCAAGTTCAGAGCCCACTTCCGAGAGCTACCTGGGCAAAGGCTCCACGCCCTCTCCAGGGGTTGGGTCTGACCAGCCCTCTCTTCTGTTTGGCCCCTCTCAACTCAGTCACCCCACAGGAGATGGGGTCCCAACCCATGTTATAAACCCTGGGCAGTTGCTGAAGGCAGATTTGCCAGAGGTAAATGCTGGGTGAAATTCCCAACACAGGAGGTCGCCCCAGTGCAAACTTGCCCTGGAAATACATGGAAATGTTCCCTGATCTGTCAACTCACCCTTCTCAAGGTTCAGAAAGCCTCAGTGACCCAGAGGAATACCAAGGGGGAAATGGTGAGACGGCGGGGCTGTTCCCTGTCCTCCCCGCATCTCCTCACAATCTAGTCTCATCTTGTCTCTAAGCACCCACCACAGGCACACACATGCGCGCACACGAACTCAGAGGTCCCCCCCTCACACAAACACACTGCCCTCTCTTCTGCCTTGCAGCCAAGTGTGTGGCTCCCTGGATGACACAGAAAGGATTTATTTAATAGGCGACTGAATATTTTGAACACAGGAATAACCTGGAAATGTGAATATCTATGAACGTTGAATAGGCTGGATTAGCAAGATCAGAGACCGGAAGAAAGGCCAGGTGGGTGTCTTCTTTTCCTTCTAACTAGCATTCAGTCAGCCTGCTACACCCTGCGGGTAATTCACACATTGTCCCTGCCTCCCAGTTACCCCTCCTCTGATGCTGGCTTGCAAATGGGCTTTCTTCCATCATTTCGCCCCCAAAACATGTATGAATTGACATTGTTACTTGCCAAACAGGAAATAACATAAAGGCATGAATTCTAGAGGAATTTTGTTTTGGGAAATGAAAATATAGATTTCAGAAGCCACTGGGAAAGGAAGACTTACAGGACCAAAAAACTGACAAAAATGCTAACTTGCCAGAGAAGAAACACTCAAAACTTCTATTGGCACAAACCTAGATGACTGGGAGAATGAGGGTGCTTGTGTTGAGGAGTGAAAACAATTTTCTCCTCCGCCCTTCATAGGTTTCTAGCGGATCTCCCTGTCAGAAGTGTCCAAGCGAGAGCGACAACATCTTGAGTGAGGGCTAGGAAAAATGAGGCTGAGCCTTGTTGGTCTGCATTCCTAGAAAGTTAGGGATTCTTAGCCTCTAGATGTTTACGGTTAAGAGAACAGATTGATAACATTTGCTAAACAGACCCAGACCTAGGAGTGTCCTGATATCCCAATAGCTTGAGAACAGGAGCATTCGTAATTTTGCTTTATCGATTCTTGCAAAATAAATTAAGAAAATTAACCCTTTATCACAAACCCTTGTAGCAGAGCACATCTCCCCATGATTTTTTTTTTTTTAAATCCTGTATATAAACAAGCATTGTACCCAGGGAGGATGCGTTTCTCCTCTTACTTTCAAGAATGCCCTGCTCTGTCTGTGGAGTAGCTATTCCTTCACCACCTTACTTTCTTAATAAACTAACTTTTGCTTTGCATTGTGGACTCGCCCTAAATTCCTTCTTGCACAGGATCCAAGAACCCTCTCTTGGGGTCTGGATGGGACTCCTTTCTGGTAACAGCATGTTGCCCAGACTGGCCTTGAACTCCTGGCCTCAAACAGTCCTACAGATTCGACCTCCGAAAGTACCAGGGTTACAGGCGTGAGCCACTGTGCCCAGCTGGAACAATCTTTATGAAGATGAATTAAAGCTGTGAAGATGAAACCGAAAAGAGGCATCCAGAATAATGGATTTCGTTGGAGAATGAGCCACAGAAATGTAATCATAAGGCAAACGCTGGGGCCTAACCCTGCCTTCTCAGCCCTCAGGATGGGAGATGAGGCTAGAGAAGAGGAGAATGGTGTGAAAATGCCGGGAGGGTGAGTTCTGGCAAAAATGGGGGCATCTTCAGTTTTACTTGGCACCAAAAGCAAAATTCAATGCGCATTCTTTCCTGAAAGCCCAAAAGCCTAATGAGGTTTTGCTTTCTTTGTCTTTTTCCAGAATCCTCATCGAGCCTCATTCTCAGACACATCATGAGGTTTCAGAGGCCCTAAGCACTGAGGACACTGGTGCCACAAAAATAGACAAGCAGGTAATCACACGGGATGCAAAGGGCACGTGCCCTGAAGTCAGAAGAGACTTCTTCCATATTTTCATTGCAAAATCAGAACTTCAGTGAGGTTTTAAAAAGGTTTGTACCCCTGTTTTGCCGATGCCCCAACTAAGAGTCCCACCTGCCCCTGGGAATCCCAGCATGGCATTTTAATCAAGTGCTGCTTCCCAGTCTCTGTGAGAGCCCAGAGCTCTGCGCGGCTCTTTCTCATTGTCCCAGGCTGGCCTTGTGCTTTCGTGACTGGGCCAGGCTCCTGGGCTCTGTGTCCGATGCAATCAGTGCCAGCTGACTGCCTGGATGTCCTCAGCATGCAGGATGAGACACTGGGCCGGGCCCTTGCGTGTGACGCCGTGGCTGTTTCAGATCAGCTGCAACCCCTGGCCCCGGTATTCTCCCCCATCCCCTCACACTCTGGACAGATTTTCCAGAGCCACTCTGTCCTTTCCTTTAGCAAAGAGCCTGCTCCTGCTCTCTCTAAGGCAGGGCCAAGCACAGCTCCTGTCCCCTGAGGGCATGGGTCTTTGCACTGCCTGAGGACGCGCCTCCCTCCCAAGTCCTCAGTGCTGTGCTTCTTGGGACAGTTTTCCATTCTCAGGTGAGCACTCAGAGGTGCTCTTCCAGTGACACAGTTCCAGGTCCACCTGAATCCTTTCAGGAAGGACCTCGTCCCTCTGAATGCTGGCGATCACATTTCAGCACAATTTATGAAGTGCACCTCGTAGAAAAACTTAGAAAGCTTTTCCAGAACCACCAGGCTTAGGCACCCTTCTTCCTTAGCTTCAAAGAAACAAAGATGGTATTTAAGCTCTTTGGGATCTACTCTAGAGACTTTCTCACTGTTCTGGGTCATGGCCCAGGTATCCAGGAGATACACATACTGTTAAACTTCTGTTTGTTTCTCTCTTGTTAATTTGCCTTTTGTTACAGGGAGACTCCCAGCGAGGAATCCATGAGGGTGGAGGTTTATGGGAATGTCTAGATATATTTAGAAATCATAAAATTGTTATTTCAGGAGAAGCAACAGTATAGCAGAAAGAGGCCAGACTGGGGACAGCAATCCCAATTCTGCAACCAGTGGGCTCTGTCACTGTGGGGCCTTTCCATGCCCCTGTGTCCTCATCTGAAAATGAGCGGGTCAGACTAGATTTTTCACTGTTCTACCATGTGGAGGTTTTTTACATTGGTACCTTCTTATGTGACGTAGTTTTGCAATTAAGAATTCCCAAGTTCCTCTTTGCCATTGGTATTTGAGATGTTAAGAATAGAAACACTGATCCCCTCAGACTGTCTTTGCAGAAAACCCTGCATTTTTCGGAGATGTCAAAGCAGGGACTGCCTGGCTGGAACATCTGCCGGCAGTCTCATCTCTTTTTGCAAGATCATGACATTCTGCATGCTCTTGTGGCCTCTTATTTCATGTTGGTAAGAATTTTATTTTTATTTACAAACCTAAGGTAATGTGGCAAATTCCATGGTGGCCCAACCTAACTTCTGAGTAAGCTTTTTTTTTTTTCCCCCAGGCTCCCTCCTGGCAAGCTCTCCCTGCAAATTTTGAAGCAACTTTAAAGATGAACACAAAGCAGTTCAGCAAGTGAATGCCAGACCCAGGCAGGAGAGTGTCTCCCCCAACTCACAGAGTGAGGGGCCAGTTGTGTGCATCGTCCCCAGAACCACCGTGAGGGTGAGCCTGGTAGGGGGCGGCACCCCGCCTGTGATGAAGCCAGCGTACTGTGATGAGCAGTAGCTTCTAGACCCATGGACCACGGGCTCTGCCAATGCTCTCCTTCCAGGGACTCCTCCTGCTACCAAGGCAGGGCCAAATGCTGACACCCACGAGCTCACTCAGAACTGGCTCAGGCTGCAATCGTTTCTCTTCTCCTATCTCCTCTCTATTCCCTGATGGGGGCAGCTTCTCCTTTGAGAACCATACATTCCTTCCCAGACAAAAGGATTCACCACCTAGCCTACTGCTGGAGGCTGTTCCCTTGGGGCTTTCTCAGCACACCTCTTTCTCTAGAAAACAAAGTTCACATGCTGAATTTTTACCTTTTTAAAAGTAACTTCGCTTCCTTTCCAACTTGGACCGGGCAGAATGGCTCCTGCAAAGAAGGGTGGTGAGAAGAAAAAGGGCCGTTGTGCCATCAACGAGGTGGTGACCCAAGAATACACCATCAGCATTCACAAGCACATTCATGAAGTGGGCTTCAAGAAGGGTGCCTCTTGGGCACTCAAAGAGATTCAGAAATTTGCCAAGAAAGAGATGGGAACTCCCAATGTGCGCATTGATACCAGGCTCAACAAAGCTGTCTGGGCCAAAGGAATAAGGAACGTCCCACACCGAATCCACGTGCGGTTGTCCAGAAAACGTAATGAGGATGAAGATTCACCAAATAAGCTTATACTTTGGTTACCTATGTACCTGTTACCACTTTCAAAAATCTACAGACCGTCAATGTGGATGATAACTAATTGCTGATGGTCAAATACATCAAATAAAGTTATAAAATTGCCAAAAAAAAAAAAGTGACTTCGAATTTTGGCACCAGCAATTCAACACCTGAATAAGACTTGAAAACCTCACAACAAATCACAAATATATATGGGTCCTGTTGAAGGTGATACTGTAGTTCATGTATTCCTCTGTGTGTGTGTGTCTGGCTGTCTGGCTGGCTGTCTCTTTTGAGACAAGATCTTGCTCTGTCACCCAGGCTGGAGAACAGTGGGGCAATCACAGCTCACCTTACCCTTGAACTCCTGGGCTCAAGCAATCCTCCCACCTCAGCCTCCCAAAGTGCTGGAATTACAGGTGTGCACCACCTTTTCCAGTACCTTTCTCTATTTTCATATTCATTTATTCATCCAACAAATATTTATTGAATCATTACTGTGTGTTACACACTGAGATTTCAAAGCCAGAGAAGAGTTGATTTTGGTGGGAGAAATAGGAATATTAATAAATTGCACCACAAAGTACTGGCTGTGCCCCTGGCACTATTAGGCAAAAATACAAAAATTCTTACTGACAAGAAATAAGAGGCCATAGTCCCAGGGCACTGGCTTAGTGTACTCCTTCCCATACTCTACAATTATAAAGGAATTATTGTCCCATTTTACAGAAGAGCAAGCTGAGGCTCAGGGGGACTAATTCAGTGAATTCTTCCTCCTGAAAGAAGAAAGTGGTACAGTGGTCCTTTGGGCTGCAGCTCTCCTCTCTCCAAAATGGGAAAGAGTTGCCTTGACCGAGGCTTCCTTTGTGGCATGACCTCATGACAGCTGAATCTCCTGATCCTGCCCAGGGTCAACACAGAGAAAGGAGAGAAACCTAGGGTGTCTGGGCTGGAACTCAGGGACCTGTGACTCCTGTGCCAAGCATGTGACACACCCCTTGGGCAATGGTTTCCTAAGAAAATCTGCCCTGTTCATGCATTAAAAAGCAAAGGAAAGAAAACAAATCCCTTGAAGCTTCTGTAATAAATTTACCATTCTCTTACCCTGTGAACTTTCATTTATTGAAGACCGGCTTTGGGAATAGAGGGATCAATAAAACTCAGCTGAAATCCAAGGCAGAGCAGGATGGCTGAAAACCATGCAATGATCATGCCCCCACCCTCTTCTGCAGGAACACTGAATTGAGTGCAAACCCACACAAGAAAACACCTTCACAAGAGCTAAAATATCAGGTGAGAGATCACAGGACCCTGTTTTAGCACAGGAACAAGAAAAGAGGCATTGAAGAGAATAGGAAGGACAGCCTGCATTGCCCGCACTGTTCCTCCCCCAAGACTAGGCAGCTCAGTGTGGAGAGAGAACCTTTGTGCTTGGGAAAGGGAGAGGGAGGTGACTGTGGCACTTTGCATTGGAACTCACTGCTGGCCCCACTACAGTGGAACACAGCACTGGGAAGAATTCAGTGCCCTTGATTCCAGGCCAGTGCTCACAAAGGGAACATTTAGATCTGCCCCAGGCCAGAGGGGAATCTACCACCCCAGTGGGAGCAACCCGATTTCCAGCCTGCTTCATCACTGGCTGATTAGAGTGGCTGCTAGGCCTTAGTGACCACGGTCCTTTGGCAAGCCCTAGTGCCGCGCTAGTCTGAGGGGTTGTGGGCTTAGGGTGCAACCCAGCCTGACACCAGCTGCAGCAGGCATGGGAGTGCTCACGTCACTCCTTTCCCAGCTCCAAGCAGAACAGTGTGGAAAGAGACTCCTTCAGCTCATAAGAAGGAGAGGGAAGGGTACAGAAGATTTTGCCTTGGAACTTACTACCAGCCCCGCCACAGTAAAAGACAGCATTGGGGAAAACCGTGAAGCCCCCGATTTTAAGCTGTTGCTACTGGACAGTGTGTCTAAAGCCTTGCTGGGCCAGCAGGGAATCTGCTATAACAGTGAGACACACCTCAGTCCTGGCCAGCTTCATCATTGGCTGACTAAAGTCGCCTTGGGCCTTGAATAAACACCAGCGGAAATCAGGCAGTAGCTGTCTTAGGCCTTGACAAACCCTCATACTGCACTGGTCTGGGAGGTCATGGGCTTCAAGTGTGATCCAGCATGGTACCAGCTGCAGTGACCATGGGAGTGCTCATGTCATCCTGAGGGACTTCTCTTCCGGTCCGCGAGGGGTGTGGTTTCAAAGCCAGGAGTTTCCGGGCTGGAGGCCTCCATCAGGAACCAGACTCTTCCCGAGCAACGCGATTTCAAAGGCAAGAGTTTACCGGCTCCACGCCTCCATCCGAGAATCAGAGGAGTTTGACATGTAAAGTTCTTTGCCTGAGCGGGCTAGCTGGGGAAAATCAGGTGGGCTCCTTTGTCCCAAAAAGACCCGCTGAAAGCTCTGGGAGGAGGGGGCTCTGTAACTCAGAGTTGTGGACCAAGTAGCCAATCCAGTATCAGAGTCAAAGATCAATCGCTCCAGAGGAAGCTTGAAAGAACTCCTCTCATTGGAGGAGAACATGAATGGGGCGGGAATAACTCAAGGGTTAAAACCCCAGCTTCTCCCTACCTATTCAGATTCCTTCTCTGGGTCCCCTCCCACAACAGCATGGGAGCTGTCTTTCTTTCTCTCTCTCTGTCTAATAAATTGCTTTTCCGCAAAACTCTTTGGGTCCACGATATTTATTCCAACGGCAAACTCACCGCACCTCTGGGGCCCCTTTCCCCATTCTTTGGGGTTAGCGAGGCTAAGAACCTCTTGGTTAGGGAGGGTGCTGAGTAGGCTCCTCTGGTTACAATCCCATCCCCAACTTCAGACTTACAGAATGGCAGAGAAGCCTTCTCTTTCTCTTGGGGGAAAGAGAGGGAAGTGAGTGAGGGACTTTGCCTGGAAACCCAGGGAATTCTCCCTAATCTTACCCAGGTACATCAGAGCTAGGTGTTTAGGAGTCTGCAAGAAAATCACAGCATACCTGAGCTTAGGGTGTCTTCGTGGATTAAATAAGGCACCAGTGACCAACCCTGGAGAGATAAAGATGTGTGACCTTTCAGGGAATTCAAAACAGCTTTTATGAGGAAGCTCAATGAGCTTCAAATAGCACAGAGATGCAATCAAAAAATGTATAAGTATTTAACAAAGAGATTGAAATAATTAAAAAAAATCAAACAGAAGTCCTGGAGCTGAGAAATTCAATTGCTGAGCTGAAAAATGCAGTAGCTAACAGTAAAATTGATCAAACAGAAGAAAAAAAATCCATGAGCTCAAAGATAGGCTATTTGAAGTACAGTCAGAGGAGGAAAAAGGAAAATAATTTTTAAAAGAAACAGAACATGTACAAGATCTACAGAACAGTCTTAAAAGAGCAAATCTAAGAGTCATTGTCCCTTAAAGAGGGGTAGAAATTTGATTCAAAGAAATAACAACAGAGAACTTTCTAAACCTAGACAAACATAGGAATATCCAGATACAAGAAAGTCAAAGATCACCAAGCAGATTTAACCAAAATAAGACTACCCCAATGCATATAATAATCAAACTCCCAAAGGTCAAAAACAAAGAGAGGATCCTAAAAGCAACAAGGGAAAAGAAGCAAATAACATCTAAAGGAGCTCCAGTATATCTGGCCACAGACTTTATAGTGAAAGCGTTACAGGCCAGAAGGAAGTGAGATAACATATTCAAAGTGCTGAAGGAAAAAACTGCCAACCAAGAACTATAACCAGCAAAGTTATCCTTCAAAATAAAGCAGAATTAAAGACTTTCCCAGACAACAAAAGCTGATGGAATTCACCACACCAAACCTGTCTTACAGGAATGCTAAGGGAGTTCTTCTATCTGAAAGAAAAGGATACTAATTTGCAACAGGCAGGCATGTATAAAACTCAGGGGTAAAAGTAAGTACACAGACAAATTCAGAATACTCTAATATGGTGATTGTGATGTAGAAATTCATAAACTAAAAACTACCACAATGTGTGGAGAGATAGGCAATATAAAAAGATGTAAATTAAGACAATAAAAACCTAAATGTGGGAGGAGAGATGGTAAAGTGCAGAGTTTTTCAGTTTTTCCTTCCTTGTTTGTTTCTTTCCCTCTTCTTTGCAGTCACAGTTAAGTTGTCATCAGTTCAAAATAACTTGTTACAACTCTAAGATGTTTTGAGTAAGCTTCATGGTAATCACAAAGCAAAACCTATACTAGTACAATAAAAATAAAAGGCAAAGAATTAAAACATACTTCCAGAAAAAAATCACTCTCCACAAGGAAGATACTAAGAAAGGAAGAAAAAAAGAGGCATTACAAAATAGAGAATGAATAACAAAAATGTAGGAGTAAGTCTTTACCTATAAATAATAACATTAAATGTAAATAAACTAAATAATCCAATTAAAAGGCATTGAGTGGCTGAATTTTTTAAAAACTCAACTATATGCTGCCTACAAGAAATGTTCTTCACCTACAAAGATATACGTAGACTGACAGTGAAGAGATGAGAAAAGATATTTCCTATAAATGGAAACCAAAAAGAAAAGTAGTAGCTACGTTTTTATCAGATAAAATAGACTTCAAGTCAAAGACTGTAAAAGGAGACAAAGAAGGCAATTATGTAATAATAAAAAGGTTAATTTAGCAAGATGATATGACAATTATAAATACATATGCACCCAGCATTGGGTCACCAAAATGTGTAATGCAAATATTAATAGATTTAAAAGAAAGACAGATCTCAATACAGTAAGAGTTGGAAACTTCAACATGCCACTTTTGGCAATGGATAGATCATTCAGACAGAAAATCAACAAAGCAACATTAGAATTAACTGACACTCTAAACCAAATAGACCTAACTGACATTTACAGAACATTTCATCCAACTTCTGCAAAATACAGTCTTTTCATCACACGGAATACTCCCCAGGCTGGACCATATGTTAGACCATAAAACAAGTTCTCAAGAAATTCAAACAAATCAAAATCATATCAAGTATCTCTTTGACCCCAATGGAATAAAATTAGAAATCAATACCAAGACAAACTTTGGCAATTTTCCAAATACATGGAAATGGGCTGGGTACAGTGGCTCATGCCTGTAATCCCAGTACTTTGGGAGGCTGAGGCAGAAGGATTGCTTGGGCTATGAGTTTCAGACCAGCCTGAGCAATATGACAAAATGCCACCTCTACAAAAAATACAAAAATTAGCTCGGCATGATGCCACCTGCCTGTAGTCCCAGCTACACAGGAGGCTGAGGTGGGTGGATTGCTTGAGCCCAGGAGGTCAAAGCTGCAGTGAGCCATAATCACACCATCACACTCTGGCCTGGGTGACAGAGTGAGACCCTGTCTCAATAAATAAATAAACAAACATACACATGGAAATTGAACAATATGCTCCTGAATGACCATTAGGTCAATTAAGAAATCAAGAAGAAAAATTTAAAACTTCTGAAAACAAATGAAAATGGAATTACAACATACCAAAACCTATGAGATACAGTAAAAGCAATACTGAAAGAGAAGTTTATAGCAATAAATGCCTACATCAAAAAAGTAGAAAGACTTCAAATAAACAACCTAACGACGTACCTCAAGAAAGTAGGAAAGCAAGAACAAACCAAACATAAAATTAAAAAGAAAGAAAAAATAGATTAGAGCATAAATAAATGAACTTGAGACTAAAAAATACAAAAGATCAACGAAACAAAAACTTGGATTTTTGTAAAAACAAAAAGCAATAAATGTTTAGCTAAACTAAGAAAAAAAAGAGAAGATCCAAATAACTAAAGTCAGAGACAAACAAGGAGTCATTACAACTGATACCACAGAAATACAAATGCTCACTAGAGACTCTTACGAACAACTTTATACCAAAAAATTGGAAAACCTAGAAGAAATTGATAAATTTCTGGACACATACAACCTACCAAGATTGAATCATGAAGAAAGAAACCTGAACAGAACAATAAGAGTAATGAGATTGAAGCTGTAATAAATAGTCTCCCATCAAAGAAAAGCCCAGGACCTGATGTCTTCTTTGCTAAATTCTACCAAACATTTAAAGAAGAATTAACACCAATTCTACTCAAACTATTTTTAAAATCCTAGGGAATACTTCTGAACTCATTCGATGAGGCCAACATTATTAATACCAAAACCAGACAATAACACAACAAAAAAAGAAAACTACAGACCAATATTACTGATGAACATAGAAGCAAAAATCTGCAACAAAATACTAGCAAACAGAATTCAACAACACACTAAGAAGATTATTTACCATAATCAAATGGGATTCATCTCAGAAATGCAAGGATGAGTCAACATAAGCAAATCAATGAATGTGGTAAAATACATTAACAGAATCAAGGACAAAAACTATATGATTATTTTAATAGGTACTGAGAAAGCATTTAATAAAATTCAACATTGCTTCATGATAAAAATCCTCAACAAACTGGGTATAGAAGGAACAGATCTCAGAACAATAAAGGCCATATGTGATAAACACACAGCTAACATCATAGTAAACAAGGAATAATTGAAAGCCTTTCCTATAAGATCTAGAAAAGGACAAAAATGCTTATTTTCACCACTTTTATTCAGCATAGTACTGGAATTCCTAGCCAGAACAATTAGGCAAGAGAAAGAAATAAAAGGCATCCAAATCGGAAAGGAACAAGTCAAATTGTTCTTGTTTGCTGATGACACAATTTTATATTTAGAAAATCCTAAAGACTCTACCAAAAAACTGTTAGAACTGACAAACAAATTCAATAAAGTTGTAGCATACAAAAGCAATATGTAAAAATCAGCAGCATTTCTATATGCCAACAGCACACAGTCTGAAAAATAAATCAAGAAAGCAATCCCATTTATAATAGCTACAACAAATTAAAATACCTAAGAATAAGTAGTGAAATTTCCAAGGAAATTTCAGTTTTAATTATAGAGATATTTCCCAAGAAGTATAATATCTCTACAATTAGAACTGTGAAACATGGGTGAAAAAAGTTGAAGAGGACACACATAACAAGGAAAGATATCTCATGTTCATGGATTGGAAGAACTAATATTGTTAAAATGTCCATACTACCCAAATCGATCTACAGATTCAATGCAATCCCTATGAAAATACCAAAAATAGGCCGGGCACAGTGGTTTAGGCCTGTAATCCCAGCACTTTGGGAGGCCGAGGCGGGCAGATCACCCGAGGTCGAGAGTCGGAAACCAGGCTGACCAACATGGAGAAACCTGGTCTCTACTAAAAATACAAAAAATTAGCTGGGCCTGCTGGTGCATGCCTGTAATCCCAGCTAAGGGAGGCTGAGGCAGAAGAATTGCTTGAACCCGGGAAGCGGAGATTGCAGTAAGCCAAGATTGCACCATTGTACTCTAGCCTAGGAGACAAGGGCAAAACTCTGTCTCAAAAAAAAACAAAACAAACATACAAAAAAAAACTAAAAAACAAAACAAAGCAAAAAACGTTCTTTACAGAAGTAGAAAAAATTTAGAATTAATATGGAATCACAAAGACTCCAAACAGCCAAAGCAATCTGGAGCAAAAAGAACAAAGCTGGCGGCATCACAATAGCTGACTTCAAATTGTACTACTAAGCTATAGTAACCAGAACAGCGTGGTACTGGCATAAAAACAGACACCTAGACGAATGAAACAGGATAGAGAATCCAGAAATAAGTCCACATATTTACAGCCCAGTCATTTTTGACAAAGGTGCCAAGAACATACACTAGGGAAACGGCAGCCTCGTCTATAAATAGTACTGGGAAAACTGGATATGGATATCCACATGCCAAAGAATGAAACTAGACCCCTATCTCTTGCCATATTCAAAAGTCAAATCAAAATGAATCGAAGACTGAAATGTAAGACCTGAAATTATGAAACTACTACAGGAAAACATTGTGGAAACACTCCAGGACATTGCTCTGGGCAAAGAGTTTTTGAGTAAGACCCCAAAAGCACAGGCAATAAAAGCAAAATAGACAAACGTAATTAAACTAAAACGCTTCTGTGCAGCAAAGGAAACAATCAACAAGAGTGAAAAGACAACCCACAGAATGGGAGAAAATATTTCCAAACTATCCATCGGACAGAATATATGAGGAAATCAGGCGACTCAGCAGAAAATAAAAGCTCAGATAATACAATGAGAAGAGGCAAATGATCTGAATAAACATTTCTCAAAAGAAAATATGCAAATGACCAACAGGTGTATGAAAATATGATCAACATCACTAGTCATAAGGGATATGTAAATCAAAACCACAATGAGATGTCATCTCACCCCAGTTTAAATAGCTATAATCAAAAAGACAAAAAATAACAGGTACTGGCAAGCAAGCCAAGGAAGGTGAACCCTCATGCAATGTTGGTGGGAATGTAAATTAGTACAGCCATTGCAGAAAACAGTATGGAGTTTTCTCAAAAAACTAAAAATAGAACTACCCTACAATCCAGCAACCCTACAACTGAGTATTTATGCAAAACAAAGGCAATCCACATATTGAAGAGATATCTGCACTCCTGTGTATATGGCAGCACTATTCATACCAGTCAAAATATGAACTCAACCCAAGTGTCCATGAACAGATGAACGGATAAGGAAAATGTGGTATATATACACAATGGAATATTATTCAGCCAAAAAAAAGAATGAAATCCTGTCATTTGCAGCAACATGGATGGAACTGAAGGACATTATGAGAAGTGAAATAAGCCAGGTACAGAAAGACAAATATCACATGTTCTCACTCACACGTGAAAGCTAAAAAAACAGCCAATCTCATGGAGGTAGAGAATAGAATGACGGTTGCCAGAAGCTGGGCAGGGGAGGGGAGTGGGGGATGAAGAGAGGTCGGTTTATGGATACAAATACACAGTTAGATAAAAGAAATGAGTTTTAATGTTTGATAGCACAGTTTGGTGAATATAATAAACAATAATTTATTTTATATTTTTAACTAGCTAGAAAATAATATTTGGAATGCTCCCAACACAAAGTGATGATAAATGTTTGAAGTGAAAGCTATCTCAGTTTCCCTGACTTGATCATTATATATTATATGCACATACGTATTTTGATACATAGTGTATCAAAATATTACATGTACTCCATAAATATGTAAAATCACTATGTATCAATAAGGAAAATAAATAAAATAATAATAAAGGCTAAGACTGAACATGTTCCTTCAAAAGGCCAAATTAAAATCTTGGCAGTCATTAGAATAGAAGACAGTTGCAATCACCTGTGAAAATACCTACAAAACCCAGTCAGACTGCTGGAACTCAGTTCACATGGTAGCTGTCCCTTGTTCTGCACCCAAAGGTGAGAACTTGGCCTACTCCCTAAGCCCTGAGATGTTCTTAGAGGGAACTGTTTAGGATTGGAGTTCTCTGACAACACCCTTGAATCCTCCATATCTTTCAAAGCCTTGGTTCCAGCATTCCTGGCGGATCAAGGAAACAGCCCCATGAACCCTCCATGGCACCACCACCCATCTAAGGCAGCACTCAGAGGATGTGTTTGGAAGGTGAGGAGGCAAGGGGCCAGGAGGCCTTTTAAGGTACTTGGCATCCGAAGGCACTGTCATCACCCCAGCCGGTGTATATCAAGAATACTATCTCAGAGATAATACTTCCAAGAATATCAAGAAGATGAGCAGGAGAGAGAACAGGACTTATGTCTCCTGGGTCACCTTTCCCCAATTCCCTGAGCTGAAAGATAAAGGTGATGTCAGGCAGGGGTTGATAAGGATGAGGAAGAGGAAGAAAGACCAGCAGGATCAGAGAAGTGCACCTGGAGTCCTGTTTCCACACCACTGTGGGTGACTGCAGACTATTCTGCATTTGTGGAGTTGAGGCAATGCCTGGTTTTATTAATATTTTCATGGAAGGGATTGTAATCAAAACACAGGCACTGCTTGCACACTGTAGATTCTCAATAAATAATCTGTGAGTAAAAGATTAAATAAGCATGTATCACAGATTAAAATCATTGGCAAATTAACCAAGTGGAATTTACATGCTTGGGGTCCAAGAGGTTGAAGTGATGATTTGCAGTGTAGTTCAGGAAGGTTTCCTGGAAGAGAGATGGCAGGTGAATAACGGCACAACAGGCATTCCAGGTCACATGAATAGCATGTGCAGGGCTGTGAGCTGCTGTGAGGGCTAGCTTATACCTTGGTGAGAAGTTTGCTATAATGAGACATAAAATATGGGATGGGGAGAAGTGGAAAGTGATATTTAAAAGGTTAAGCTTTTAGTGAGAAATGTAGACTTGTTCTATAAAAGCTAGACATCAACTAAAGTTTTTAAGGAAAATGGTACAATTAGGATTTATTTTCAGAAAAACTGTTTGGGTAGCAATGTAAAGGAGCAAAAATTCTAGAAATTTCTACAGCAGAAATTCTAGAAATTCTGGTGGTGGTGAATCTAGCTAAAAGGCTGCTGTCTTCGTGAGAGGTGGTCAGGTATAAAAACGTGGGATAAAAACTTGGGGTCAATTTGGGGAACAAATCTGAGCTACACAGGCACTACTGACATTACAATAATTTGGAACAAGTTGGATAAGGAAAAAAGAAAATAGGAGTGTTTTTAGGGAGAATAAAATGAGTTCCATTTTCAACATATTAGATTAGAATACCTGAGGGGCACCCAGAATGAATAAAGGCAAAAATGGGACTGTAGCTCAATTTAGAAATAGAGCTTGAGATATTGACTTTGGAGTCATCAGCGTTTGACGGTAGTTGTAACCACCTGACATGGATCAGATCACTCAGAAGGAGTGCAGAGGAAAAGAAGAGAAAGGACATATTCGTAAATAATAAGATCAAAAGAGAGAGGTTGACAAGAAGATGACGGTCCTAGAGTTTAGAAGGAGGATCAAGGAGAAAAAAAGGGAGAAGAGCAAAGGCATGGGAATGTTTGAAACCAACAAATAATAACATAGAGAGGGAAACTATGCAAGCTCCAACCAGGGAATGCATGCCCTGAACACTCGCTCTTCAAGGCAGTGGGCAGGTGGGCTGCCAGTCCACACACAGGGTTTAGACGCACAGCAGCGCCTTCTCGTACACTCTCAAAGAACGAGCTTCCATCTCTCTTGGGCTGCCTTATCACAGCCATGAGTTGTGGCCCTCAAGACACACACCCCAAGATGCAACAGCCAAAGCACAGTGAAGAGTTCATGTGCAAGCTTTTGGAAAATGTGGAAGACACTTCTCAGGTCGATGTTGAAGACAGTAAAGCAGGTGGCAAAGGCCTGCTTTTCCCTGCTAATGAGGGCCTTCACTTTCCTATATGCCAATTTCCATTTTATCCGCTTTTCAATGACAGCTCTTAAAATCTTTAACCGAACCTTTCAGTGGACAAGATCCTTTCTCCCAACATCCCACAGTATTTATTGTGATTCTCACTGGACTCATACTGTGTACTAATCACCCTCCATTCATCTACATTGTTATTTAATCCTGCACGCACGACTCTGATTCTCCAACACAAAGTAAGTTTACCCCACACAACATCTGGCCTATGGAAATGTATGAACTCCGACATGTGTTTAAATGAGTGATTTTCCTGGCCATCTGGACAGCAAGGACCTCTAGGTGTTTTCAAATTGACGGCAGTGCAAGGTGGACATTGTGCATCAGATCACTCACAAGCAGCACGTTTGTGAAGCCTAGATAGTGCATCCTAGAGCCTCTACCTTCCCCCTGCGGTTTCAGTCCAAGCATGACCAAAAACTGCGGAGCCAAGGAAGCAATTCGAGGCTGAATTATGCTTGGGAAATCAGAATACAGTACTTGCCTGGGCTTCGGAGGGCGTAGATGACTCAGCCATTTGTAGTGTATTCCAACCTGATTAAATACAGATGTCCTGAGTTTGTGAGCAGCGCTGGGAGATTGCATCACTTTCTAGGCTGAGACCAAGTAAAGGAGGTCAAAGGAAGGAAGAGATGGGGACGGAGAGGCTCTCGGACCACCTTCCACAAAGCACTTTAGAAGAAGTGTTCCAACTCTGGTTGTCCTTGGCGGGAGTCCTTGGATTTACTTTTCACAGGGGCTATTTGTTGCTGGCTGTTTTGCAAGCAGGAGGGAGGCTCGGGGCTGTCACAAGCCTGCTGCTTCAATAGCAGCAAATAATGTTGGCGAACAAGTTTTGCCCAGTTAAAGCTATTTCTTCTTTAATTATATCCACTCAAATAGATACGCATTTGGGGTCCTATAAACTAGCTCAGGGTGTCAAGCTTCTGTTTCACCTGAGTTCTGGAAAATTTTTAGTGGAAAGAGAGAAATTCAATTAAAAACAGTGTATTAGTCTGTTCTCAAGCTCCTAATAAAGACATACCTGAGACTGGGTAATTTATAAAGGAAAGAGGTTTAATGGACTCACAGTCCCCAATGGCTGGTGAGGCCTCACAATCATGGCAGAAGGCAAAAGAGAAGCAAAGGCACGTCTCACATGGTGGCAGGCAAGACAGCTTGTGCAGGGGAGCTCCCATTTATAAAACCATCAGATCTCGTGAGACTTATGCACTACCACAAGAACAGTATGGGAGAAACCACCCCCCTGATTCAATTATCTCCACGGGCCCCACCCTTGACACGTGGGGATTATTACAATTCAAGGTGAGATTTGCATAGGGACACAGCTAAACCATATCAAACAGGCAACCCAATTCAAATAGAGAAAGTGAGTAAGGCCAGTGGGACAGCATAATTTTACCTTTGTTATAATGGAGCTATTGTGCACTGGAAAAAATATGGCTTGTGCCTGTGTAGAGTGGACACCTCACCCCAGAAAGAGAGAGCCATGACCACTCTGTCCAGGTAGTGCCGTCCTGCAGAGTCCTCTCTCTTGGGCAGGCCCCCCATAAAAGCTGCAGGCTTGAAGGAGCCACGAGGAATGTGCTCTTCGACTGTGAGACCAGCCGTCAAGAGTGGGAACGGAGAAGGCTGGGCTGCTGCTTCCTAAGTCACCTATTAGGAATCCAGTGATCTCTGGGGCTTGCATTATGGTGCTTCCTCCACACAAAAATGGAACATCCCCAGTAAGACGGACCCTCACCCCAACTTATAATAAATATGCAGGTCACATAAGGAAGACAAGCGATTCACCACAAACTTACAGCTTGACAACTATGTTAGGCCAGGCCCTTTTACTCTGAGGCGAAAGACAACAGGAGAGCAGGTTCTGGGTATCAAATGACAAAGACCACAGGGAACACCCTGAATTAGCAGATTTGTCTTAGAAGAAACTTGCCTTTTACATATGAGTAAAAACATCATCTGAATCCTGGTCCTCAAAGAAAATGAGAGAATTTAGGCCGGGTGTGGTGTTTCGCGCCTGTAATCCCAACACTTTGGGAGGCCAAGGCTGGAGGATCACTTCGGATCAGGAGTTTGAGACCAGCCTGGGCAACACAGTAAGACCCCATCTCTACAGAAAATACAGAAGTTAGACAGGTATAGTGGTGCACACCTGTAGTCCCAGTTACTCAGGAGGCTGAGGCATTTGAGGTTGCAGTGAGCTTTGAGCGCTGCCCTCTAGTCTGGGTGAAAGCAGGAGACTCTGTCTCAAAAAAAAAAAAAAGAAAAGAAAATGATAGAATTTACGTTCCTGATAAGCATCTTAGAAACTCCGTGGTGCAGACTGGTTGGTGATGGGTAACCATGTCAACTTAGTGAGACAGGGGTTTCATGGGAAGAACATTAGATTAGAAGAGCTGAAGTCCAGTCTTGGCTCCACACCTGAGTGTGAGTGAGTGTGAAAGTGAGTGGGGGAGGGCACGAACCTGGGCAAGTTCCTTAACCTCTGAAGCCCACATTCTCAAACTTGAATGCCTTTATGAGTCACCTGAACAGTTTGTTAAAAATGCAAGTTCCTTTGTGGTCATTATTTCACCAGGTAGACGTATATCAAAACATTACATTGTACACCTTAAAATACACTTTTTGTTAATTATACTTCAATAAAAATAAAAAGTCAGATTTCTTAAAAGGCAAATTTCTGAACTTCATCTTAGAAGTTCTTATTTCCTGTGTCAGGAGCAGATATCAGAAACCCAATTTTAAAACAAATGCACATCAGAGATGTGGATGACCTATGCATTATAATGTGAGGAAAACTGAGACTGGTTTCTCATGAGTTAACTTAGCATAATTTTTTTCCTGTGTTTCTCCTGAGGTCTCAGCAAGCAAAAAAAAAAAAAAAAACAAAAAACAAAAAACACACACACAATCTATATAAAATCATGCTGTAAATTGAAAATACTATACAACTGCAGAACATTCTGTGAATAAAACTTCTATTATTCCCCACAAAACCTTTTGTATCCCCCACTAAAATCGTCCAGATTCTTTGCTAGGTGTGTCGTATATTGGGCACAGAGTCTTTTATGATTTCTGTGTCTCACTCCGCATTCTAATCTTCACCATCTTTATGTGGGTTTTTTCCTTTCCATTTTTCCCCAAAGTTCAAAGCTTCCTTGAGTTTGGGGATTTACGTGATCTTGTCAGTCAGTCTTCATCCAGTTGCATTTCACTTGCAACAGATGCTCTTCGAGCCCCTGCACTGTCAATCTCATCATGAAAATCACTCACAGATGCAGAGCTGTCAGTAGCATAGGTTTGTGACAGATTTGGGACATCAGAGCCATACTGAGTCCCATGGGATTTTACCCAGGCCCTGGGACTTGGTCCAACTTTGGTTGGTGATGCTTTTTATTTCTGGCTTCGTTGCTCCTGCACTCTCTGTCCAAAGCTGTCTCTGACCCTTGGTTGACAACCTCCATTAAGAGTCCCTCAATACACAACAAGGGGCTATACCTACACACCGGTCTTTCAGAGGCACCGGCCCCAAGGGCTGGCTGGGGAGTGGGATTTATACAGACCTCAGTTCTGTCCTTCCCAAACTTCCTGACACCCAACACACACGTCCTCTGTGCTTTATTGAATTCTCATCCTTTCCTCTTGTTCTAACTCAAATAAGCTGTACTGTTCCTTCTGTTCTGGCCTGTCAGCCAGCGAACAGGCTGAAATGAATGTGAATCAATGAATAAATAAGTGATACAGATACGAGAGAGTCAGTGAAGCGATAGCTAACTCTTGGGGCTGTGTGGGCCAGGGTAAGGACAGAGCGAAACTCCACTGAGGGTGGCCAGGGCCTGAATACAAATTATAAATGGCATGACGATCTACTGACATGGCAACTTGGAAAGTCTGTGTAACTCTATCACGCTTCCAGCTATTGTCATTTCTCCAACTTTAGGTTATTCTTTCTTTTAAAAATACTTTCTTCTGCTACTCTGCAGCTGGGATGCTTATAAGCTGGTTAATTGGTGCCAACATAAAGAAAGGCTCTCTGGTTCCATTTTGTTAGGTTTTAGGGGACATTTGAGCCAAGAGAATCGTGACATCCTCATACATTAATGAGCTATCTATGACCTGGGCATTTTGGAACGAAAGTGTGGTGTGGAATGTGGCCAAATCACTCATGCAGTGTGTAAATGCATTCACTTCCTCCTCTTACGTTATAGACGACATGCTGGGGTCTAGCACAGAGGGGGTGGCACGAGTCCCACAGTGAACAAGACATCCTGGCCTTTCCGAGGTCATCTCAAAAGAAACAAGAGGAGTCAACAGGCAAGTAAAATAGGCTGCAACAGAAGGTTCTGTTTTGTTGTGTTTGTTCTGGGAAAAAACTGCTCCCCTCACAGTTATCTATGGTGCCGTGAAATTAGAAAACAATGTTGAAAACTCTGTTCACATTAGATGCTTACCAGAACACTCCCGTGGGAGAAGGTGTGTTCCTGAGTCATGGAGAAGCTGAGCAGGCAGATGGAATTGATACCATGAGCCAGAATATTTTGTGGGTCCAGGGTCCATCTTTCATCATTGCCATGCGAGTGAGCTGTGAAGTGGGAGGGGACTGTATATGGACTGGACCTCAGATGCTAAAGGAGAATGAAGACTCTAGAAAGCAGTATTTGGTATAAAACTTGCTTTGGAAGAAGATGTCGAGGCAGCAGCTTCTTTGGCTCCTGGCTCCTCAAAGTTGGCAAGACCTAGGTGCTTGTTAGAAGTGTCGAATCTCATGCTACAGCCCAGATTTCCAGAATTAGGTTATGCATTCAGTAAAATCTCCAGGTGGTTCATAAGCACAGAACAGTTTCAGCAGTTTTGATCTACAACTGGAAAGAAGGTACAGCTTAGGGCATATCTCAGAAGTCTAGACCTGGAAAGAAGGTGCAGCTTAGGGCATATCTCAGAAGTCTAGACCTGGAAAAAAGATATAGCCTAGGATGAAGACAAGAGTTGGAGGAGACAGAGTAGGCACAATGCAAAGAAGCCCAAGAAAGTGCTGCTATAGAGGACTGTCCAGGGAATGAGCACGTCTTGTACTGAATAAACTGCTTGCTGCTTTTTCCAGGACCTCTCCTTATAACCTGAAATCATCTGCCTTTATAAAACCAATAGTTGCCAAGATTTTGATGGCTCCAGACACTCTTCCAAGCACTTTACCTGTATCAATTCATTTAATCTTCACAACCCGTAAGGGGGTTACTAATATTCTCTTCATTCCACAGATGAGAAAATTGAGGCACTGAGATGAAGTGGCTTCCCCTAAAAACCCACATGGCTAGCAAGTACCAGACCAGGATTCAAACCCAGGCAGCGCCATCCTTCACCAACATGCTCTTGTGCCTTGGAGGATCTTCAGCTGTTTTGTATTTGCATTTTGTTCTTTTTGTTTTCATTGGTGCTGTGGTTTGAGTATGTCCCCCAGGAAAGCATGCATTAGAAGCTTAATCTCCAATGCAACAGTGTTGGGAGGTGGGGTCTAATGGGAGGTGTTTAGGGTATGAATCAAGTAGATGGATTCATGCCAATTACAAAGAGACTTCAGGCTAAAAGTTCAGTCTCTCACTTGCACTCTTGACCTGCGATTCCTTCTGCGATGTTATGAAAATGCAAAGAAGGCCCTCACCAGATGCTGAGTGCCATGCCCTTGGACTTCCCAGTCTCCAGAATCATGAGCCAAATGTCTTAGTCCATTTTGTGTTGCTATAACAAAATACCACAGACTGGATAATTTCTAAAGGAAAGAGACTTATTTCTTATAGATCTGTAGGCTGGGAAGTCCAAGTTCAAGTGGCTCACATCTGGCAAGAGCCCTCATGCTGCGTGTCCTCCCATGGTGAAAGGTGAGAGGGTAAGAGAAGGTAAAAGAGAGGGAATACGAGGTCAAACTAACCCTTTTCTCCGAAGCCCACTTCCACAATAACAGCATCAATCCATTTATGAATGTGGAGCCCTCATGACCTAATCACCTCTTAGAGGTCTCACCTCTCAACACTGTTACATTGGGGATTAAGTTTCCAACACAACTTTAAGGCACACATTAAAATCATAGCACAAAATAAATACCTCACTCCAGCCTGGGTAACAGAGCAAGACCCTGTCTCAAAATAATAATAATCATTTTAAAATTAAATAATTTCTTTTCTATATAAATTACCCAGTCCATAGCAGCTCAAAGGAACTAAGATGCTTACAGTGTCTGCTTTGGTTTGTTTATTTGATTTTATTATCCTAACTCTACAGCCCTAAAGGGAAATAAGAGGCAGAGACAGGTGTGTCCTAGGCTGTCCCCTCCTCTGGTCTCCTGTCCTGTCACCTTTCACCAGAGCATGCAAACTGGCAGCCCAGGGGCTGAATTCAGCCCACAGTGTGTTTTGCTTCACTGTAGGTGTTTTAAAAATCAGAAATTTATTTTATTTTATTATTTATTTGTTTATTTTGAGACGGATTCTCATCCTGTCACCCAGGCCAGAGTACAATGGTGCAATCTTGGCTCACTGTAACCTCCACCTCCTGGGTTCAAGCGATTTTCCTGCTGCAGCCTCCCAAGTAGCTGGGATTACAGATGCCTGCCACCACGCCTGGCTAATTTTTTAAATGTTTAGTATAGACAGGGTTTCACCATGTTGGCCAGGCTGGTCTTGAACTCCTGACCTCGTGATCCACCTGCCTCGACCTCCCAAAGTGCTGAGATTACAGGCATGAGCCACTGTGCCTGGCCCTAAAAAAAAAATCAGAAGTTTTTACACAAAAATCTATATATTCACGTTTGCTGTCTCAGGTTACCACAGTACCCACCACGTTCTGAGGTCTAATTTCTGGTAGCTTCATTTGTTCACACTGTGCCTCCAAAACAAAATGACGTATTTCTCCCATTTGTCTCCTCCTATAAACTATCAGTTCCATAGATGGCATGTCTTCGGCTGGGCGTGGTGGCTCATGCCTGTAATCCCAGCACTGTGGGAGGCCGAGGTGGGCGGACCACCTGAAGCCAGGAGTTCGAGACCAATGTGACCAACATGGAGAAACTACACCTCTACTAAAAATACAAAATTAGCTGGGTGTGGTGGCACATGCCTGTAATCCCAGCTACTTGGGAGGCTGAGGCAGGAGAATTGCTTGAACCTGGGTGGTGGAGGTTGTGATGAGCCAAGATCATGCCATTGCACTCCAGCCTGGGCCGCAAGAGTGAAACTCCGTCTCAAAAACAAAAAGGGCATGTCTTCTTTTAGTCATTGGTGTCCCCTAAACCCAGCACTGTGCCTGGAATAATCAGCTGAATTGCAGATCCATGCTTATCACATTGTGTATTCTTGAGGAGGAGCAAAATGCAGAGCAGGTGGGAAGCAATGCCTCCGAGGAATGGCTGTGGAAGTGAGAACAAGGGAGTTAGCCTGAGTCTCCCAGACTAGATGGAGAAGGCTTTTGTACAATCTTTGTGGTTCATGGTGATCCAAGGACAAATCTTTCCTTCAAAGCAAGCTGTTGGGAAATCCCTTTTCTCATTGAAAATTGTAGTATTCCATGGAAACTTGCCATGTTATATCAAGTAGCTGATTTCTTAATAAGTGAATTCATCTCCTTTCTACAGTAGCATTCTCTCGCCTTCATTCGCCATCTGTCCTTTTGAATTTATATTAATGGATCCCTTCCAAGACATTCGCAGGTTCTGATGTGGGATAAATGTGTGCAAAAATGCTCCATTGCCAGGAAGGCTGTTCTGTTCCCCACCCTCACTGGTTCCAATAAAGATGTTCTTCCTTGCGCTCTGCTTCTCAGAGGTTGCGTTTGCGATTCATCAACGCAACACTAAAATTCACTTTTTAAGGGAATATAGTAGTGCTCTCTTAAAGGACAATATCAATAAGGCCAGCTGACCATGACTGACTGTTGAAAAAACCAAAGCCTCCATATTTTCCACTTGTCAATTCAATTCTGGAATAGCTGTGGCAATGAAAGATTTACCATTTTCGGCTGCAAGTAACTAAGTTCAAAAAACAAATCTCCATTTAATGGAAGTGATTATTGTAGTCCATTGAGAGAATCATGTAAGGACATTTTATATTATTGTGATCCTTTTATCTACTGGGAAATATTCAAGGGGAAAATCAGACTCAGGTTATCATTTCTGGGATGAGAAAAATGAATCTCTGCACTCAGCCCTTTTGGATTTGAATGCTGGCCCCGAATTTACCACCTATATAGCCTTGGGCCAGTTACCTAACTTTTCTGGGTCTTGGTTTTCCCATCAGTAAAATGCAAATAATAACAGCAAGATCACAGAGTCATTATAAGAAACAGGTAAATGAACACACGTGAAGTGTGTACGCCCGCACGGAAAGCGCCGTACATTTGCCTTGTTGCAAATGTAGCAATGTTGTGAATGCACTGGATGACCTGTGACTGCCAGTTAGCATTTGGCATAAAAGTCAGTGGCCACACCAGAAAGTCTTACGATCGGGGGTCCATATCAAAATGAGTACAAAAAAAGAAAACTCAGCAGTGATTCTGGATATCAGTTTTCCTTTGCTCTCTTCTAAATGCCACCCAGGCTGGAAGTAGCAGTGGTTTGGGATTCAAATATTTAAAAAGCAGCAGAGAGTCTTCTGCCAATTGTTTGTGGAAATAGCACGCAGCTGGAAAGAGAAGGACCTGCAGGCCCTTATCTCCTGCGAGGGTAAGGAGCCCTCTGTCTCTCCTGGTCTCATTAGTCAAGGGATAAAGGGTAGCAGTGGCTTACATTTCGACTTCAGCCTTCCCACCAAAAAAAATTAAATCTGATAAGGCAAAATGGTAACATATTTCAAAGCTCCCATTACATAATTCAAAGAGAGTTTAGAAGCTTTCTTTATTTCTCTTAAATTATTCATACCATCAATCTTTAAAATATTGAAACTCCTTTCCCAAGCAGTCAAAGGAGAATGCTGATGGCAAGGTCTGCGCCTGACTGAAATAGACAGGACTGATGCTGGGGGCTTAGGAAAGGGACAGCGGCAGGCAGGGGGATGGCCTCCCCATAGAACCTTCAAAGGATTTCATTCAGCCTGCTCTGCTTTCTGGAACTAGGAATGTTTTTCTTTTGAGATCAAGGTTTTACCAAATGGCATTTGTTTTTTCAAATGTCGGTCTCAAGGAAGAGCCTTTAACAAGACACAAGCAAAGATGTGAAGAAGTAATGTCCTCCTACAGCAAATGAAAAGTCCCTCATTAGCAAAACACCGGGGTGCTACTATCTAGACACTGGTGCAGCTGGCACCAATTCTGAGAGGAGAATGATTCATTACCATGGTTACTGATGCCAGAAATATTACCTTCTGCAATCAGCATACACAAAGATCCTTTAAAGAGAGTGTAAAAATTAGAGCACTGTAAACAATTCGTGAAAATTGCCAGCAGCACGGAGGCTGAACTCACACAATGCTGCTTTTGGGGCATAAAAACAGGGGAAGCACCATTGCTGCACCAGCAAATCTTGCTGAGGGCAAAAAACAACACTCAAGACTGGCGAACTAGCTGAAGGCCCCCCAGCAGACATTTCCATACAAGTTCTTTACCTGTCCCACCCGCAATTTTAGAGCAAGATCTGGCTGACTGATAATATCTGCAGGATCAAGTTCTGGTTCATTTAACTTGTTAGTCAGACTTGCAAAGGGTCTTGAAAAATGCAGTATATTAATGTATTAATATAGTCCAGCGCTGTTGCTTCTTGAAAACAAGATACGAATAAAAGCCGAGCGTGGTGGCTCACGCCTGTAATCTCAACACTGAGAGGCTGAGGGGGGCGAATTACTTGAGGTCAGGAGTTTGAGACCAGCCTGGCCAACATGGTGAAACCCTGTCTCAACTAAAAATTCAAAAATTAGCCGGGTGTGGTGGTGAATGCCTGTAACCCCAGCTACTTGGGAGGCTGAGGCAAGAGAATCGCTTGAACCTGGGAGGTGGAGATTTCATTCAGTGAGCCGAGATGGTGCCATTGCACTTCAGCCTGAGCAGCAAAGCAAGACTGACTCAAAAACAACATCAACAACAAAATAGGAATAAAGAAGTTTAAGGAAGGAAGTTTTGCTGTTAAATGACACACAGTTTTTATTTTCAACTGCAGTAGATGATTTCCCAAACTTTGAAATAGGAAAATAGATTAACGCCCATGAGAAAGTTTTGCCTGAGTGGATGCGTCATTTCTGTACATATTTTATTCTGTTTAAAGACTGTCTATTCCACCTGATTCTGGTAAAAATTAAAAAAAAAAAAAAAGACTGTCAATACCTTCAGGTAATCCATGGTACTTTTTTTTTTTTTTTTTTTTTTGAGACAGGGTTTTGCTCTGTTGCCCAGGCTGTAGTGCAATCACTCAATCTATGTTCACTGCAACCTCCGCCTCCCAGGTTCAAGCAACTCTCTCACCTCAGCCTCCTGGGCAGCTGGGACTACAGGTGCCTGGGAGGCACCCACTGTTTCTGGCCAATCTCTGTGTTTTTAGTAGAGACGGGGTTTCACCATGTTGGCCAAGCTGGTCTATAACTCCTGACCTCAAGTGATCTGCTCGCTTTGTTATGGTACTTTCAATAAACTCTAGTTCAAACTTGGCAAATTCTACTGAAAATGACTGCAGTAAAACCTGTTATTCAAAACTAATGTCTAAGTCACAAGCATTTGAGCAGATAATAAATTGACATTTACCTTCCTCAGCATAAGTTCTTCATAAAAAGGTTGTTAAATCAATTAGTGATGTAAACAAAATAATAGTAGGGAATATCTAATCTAATTACAAGAATAAAGTGTTTCTGTGTTTGGCAATATAATTTGCAAAGCTATTAAAAATGTTCTAGATGTTACGTTTGGCATCTATTCTTAAAGAAAGAATAGCAATTTATCAGTACTTTTTAGCCACAGTATGGGTTTAAGTGGACATGATTTGACAAATACGTACATATACACATACATATAGTTGTAGATGTAATATAGATCTGTAGATGTAACAGAATCTCCATATGAGCAAGATGTTTTGTTTACATCATTCATTGTTTTATCCCTAGCACCTAGAAAAGTGATAGCACATAGAAGATTATATACGCATTTAGCCTTCTTTCTTTTTCTTTTGTTTTTGAGATGGAGTCTCGCTCTTGTCACCCAGGCTGGAGTGCAATGGCGTGATCTCGGCTCACTGCAACCACCATCTCCCAGGCTCAAGCAATTCTCCTGCCTCAGCCTCCTGAGTAGTTGGGATTACAGGGATGCACCACCATTCCTGGCTAATTTTTGTATTTTTAGTAGAGACGGGGTTTCACCATGTTTATCAGGCTGGTTTCGAACTACTGATCTCAGGTGATCTGCCCACCTTGGTGTCCTGGTATTATAGGCATGAGCCACTGAGCCTGGCCTAGCCACTGCACCCAGCCTAGTCTTCTAATATCTATATAGTCCTCAGATACACACACGCACACACACACGCACACACACACATACGCACACACGCACACACACACACGAATGAATATGAAGACTTGCTCCCTCCTCAGAATTCAAAAAGGTTTTCATTGATCTTCTTTGTGAGCTTTCTTTTTCGGAGTCCACATGTCACCAGTGCTCCAGGAAGATGGTGAGCGTGGGCCACAGTTCTGTGGGTTCTGAGCCTCCTGACACTTGGCAAGTGCTCTCCAGATTTGTGTACTTGGCTTCTCCAGTTTGACTGTGGTCTACCGGGTTCATGGCCCGGCCCTATGTGCTGCTTCTGCTTCTGTCCCTGATCCTGTGTCCCCAAGCCCAACTAGGAAAGAGCGCCTGATTCTTCTTTGCTTCACTTTGATATATTCCTTTCAGCCTCCAAATAGGAGTTGACCGTGACATCACCGACTTCTGGTCTCTTCCAAGCATGGCAGCATCTTTACCAGCTTTCCCTGGTGCCAATGGTTGATATTCGACCATATGCCACCCACAGCTTTCAGAGAACAAAATCAGCTGCTGGAGAAGTGCCTTTGCACACCAAGGCATGGGGTGGCAAAGACTGGCCACAAGGCTGGGGATGGGCTAAAGTGATGGGCTTGCTAACATGGTAGCTCCCAGACAGATGCCACCTGGAGGCAGTCACTAAACCCTGCTTTTTCTCTTTGAAAGAATTACATACCTCCCTGAGGTTAGCAGGCCAGAGCACAATCATGTGTTTGCCGGGACCTCAGAGTGGAGAGGCTGAGAAGCACTAGAGAAATTGTAACAAGGAACTCCACAAGACGTGGGTGGATGGCAATGCCTGTCTCTCCCAAAACCTGCCCTATAACCCACAAAGTGAGGCTGATAGGACCCGGCTGGTGTGGAGCCCCTGTGAGGACCCTCACTCCTTTACCTCACTGCTGTCCAGCGAAGAAACCTGATAACAGAGGTATCTGCGAGTCTGCTCTTCCTCAGTCGGCAGTTTGATGGAGTAGGTCAGAGCCTCAGCTTAGCGCCCATTGCATATGGACTTCAGTCTTTGCTCTGCTACTTACTACCTGCTTGATCTTGGGAAAGTTGAATAACTTCTCTGCACTTCAATTCCCATAACTGTAACACGGCGGAAGCAGTCACCTAACTGTGAGTTGTGGTGAGGACTGGTTTCCGGTGAGCGTGGAGTGTCTGGTGCTTCGGAAGACCTTGGTGACTCTGTTCCCACTCTTCTCTGGTGATCATCAAAACAACCTGGATGGACCAGCCCCACATGAGCAGCCTCTGTTTTCTCCTGTGCCCGCTCTGAGCAAGCTTAACATTTGGACTCAACTCCCATCTGTGGCTAACCCAACTCTGTGATGCAATGATGGGAAATCCATATTTTATTCAAGATTTCTTGAGGATTCCATAGAGAAGACTCGCAACACCTAACCCACAGTAGAAACAAGAAAATTCCCCATTAAACACCTACTTCTTTCTTCCAACATGTTCCTTGCCTGTCAACCCCACATCTTCTCCTCTCCCCATTAAACAGAATCTAAATATCTTGCTTGATGCTCTAAGCAGTCCAGCCCACACCTTCAACCTCAAACCCCGCACTGAAAAACACAGGGCTGGGGTCAGCGGATGCCTGCCTGGCCTGACGGCTGGTGTGGTTCTGAAGCCCCACAACTTTGGCCTAATCGTCTCTCTCAGGGATTCTCCTCTCCCCTGTCTTTGGGGAAGGAAACAAGACACATCAACCCCAGTGTGAACAATGACAGGCTTCATTCCTTCACTGTTTCTCTGGGATGCTCCAGTTTGCACAGCCAGGGGGATTTAAGAAGCTCTGACTTCAAGGCTTTATCCTTCTCCATCTTCCATATGGGTTTCTCCTGGGCCTTACGCAGATGAAAGGTGTTTCTGTCTCATCTTACCTTGGTGCAGTTTAACAAGAATATCGGAGATGCCCACATCCACTCCTTCATCAGCCATGAAATGAAGCGAACCAGAGTACAAAGCCCTTGACATCCTTTCAGGAATTGAACAAAAGGCATGGTTTCCTGGCAGAACCAAAACGCTCTGGCCTTCTTCCTTCCCAGAAATCGGTGGGCAGCTTACCTCTGCAGAGCCCTACCCTGCTTCCACCTGGAGGCCTGGCTCACACATCACCCCTCTCTGTGTAGTGATAGGGGGTAGAATATAAACTGTAACCATCCTACAGCTCAGAGTTTCAATCTTGGATTTCCCCACTTACTGGTGCATAAGTTACTTACCCTCTCTAGGCCTCAGTTTCCCCATCTGCAGAACACAGATAACATCACCTTCCTCAGAAGATTATGGTTAAGACCCAGAGCCTGGCACGACACACATTCCCAGCAGAGTTGTGATTTGTTTCTAATGTTGGCAGAGCAGGGTCTGGGGTTTCTGTGCCCACGTGACTGGCTTCACGGTAAGCACTGGCCCAAGGAGGCTGGCATGCTGACCTCAGGCATCCGCTGCCTGGCCACTTGGACCCACATTCTGCCTTCCTGACTAGACCATGGGACTTGATTCTCATCATTTATTTCCCTCAGATAAGAAAAAATAGACCAGTGGTCCTCAAGTGGGGCAATTTTACGAAGCCTCCCACCCCCAGGGGACATTTGGCAATGTTTGTAGATGTTTATGACCATCACAACCAGAGTAGGGGTGCTACTGGCATCAGTGGGCAAAGGCCAGGAGTGCTGCTGATCATGCTGCAATGAACAGGACGGCCCCACAGCAAAAAAACCATCCAGCCCACAGGCTGACAGTGCTGAGGTGGAAAACCCTGAGCTAGACCAAACGGCTCATTTGGTTTCATCTGTGTCCAGAATGCATATAATACAAGGACATTTTTTTCTTAAGTGGGGGAAGAAGTGATTGGAGGTAGCCACTCCACCATAAACGTATGTAAAAAATACATTTGCGGACAAATCCTTTGAAAGGGACAATAAGAATTGTTTTCCAGAGAGTAAGATCTCAGATGATTTTTCTTGTATTTTAAATCTTCCTCTAATGTTACTTGAGCAACAAAAAAAGAAAAAGAATCATTCTAGGATGTGGCACAAGATTCAGCTGGAAATTTAAACAAGCAAACAGGCACTTAAAGACTCAACAACCTTCGAGCCCTGTTCACCCAATGGGCCAATTTTACCACACCCAGCGCACTTTGAAAACACCTAAGATAGAATCAAACGGAGCAAAATCAGCCTTGGGAAGGGTGAGAAGACCACCCAGATTAAAATAATTTAAGTAGGGCTTTTACATTCATTTAGTTTTTACTTCGCTGTTCAATAAACCAGAAAATGACAGCGATTGTCATGACTGGTTAGGCCAATCGAGACAAAAAATTTCTGGTATGACTGGTTGTTTCTTTAAAAAAAAATTTTTTTGTTTTTGCCAGAAACTATTTTGACCTGCCAAGTCATTAAAAACTTGCAAGCCAATCTGTGTGTACGAATAGAGCCAAGGCAGAACAGTGGGGCACAGGGAAAAATACAGGCACTTAAAATACCTTTTACATTATTATAGGATCGATAGCTGCCATTATAATGAAGGAGAAAATATGACATTTATAATGAAGTGGCTGAACATCAGAAGATGTAATTAAAATGAGGAGGAAAATGACCCCAGTATATAACGCTAAAGGTTCATCAGAGCAAGATGCATAAAGTCCTATTCATTTGAAGCCAGAGAATGGCTTAGATCCCCAAATACTGTACTAGTAAAGAATGAGTTACCACATTTCTTGCTAGCCGAACATGTGAGATACAATAAATGCTTTTAGTCACTGTCAGCACAGTGGAGATAATTTGCATATGATTTACATATAATCTTTTTGCAGGCAGATTACAGCGTTCACAAGTCTAATCTTTTTTTTTTTTTCAAAGAGAAGGAGCCATTGACTAATGGATTTCTTTTAGATAACGTTAAGAGTTTTTCAGCTTTTGTTGTTCCTGCCTCTAACCACTGAATATCATTAGCAAGCTCATAAATTGTCCTTTTGATTTCCATATTAACACTCTGATCAAGACAAGAAAGCATGACAATCTAACCTTTGAAATGGTTATATACTACGGAGTTGGGCTTAGTTCCCTGGGAGAAAATGCCAAAGTTATAAAATTATAAACTACATTATTTATGAAAGGGAAATGCATCTTGACAAATTAATTTCAAGGCAGAATTCTGTAATGGGTACAGCTTATTTGATCTGCCCATTCTACCCTGTCTAGTCTTGCTGTACTAATCTGTTTACTCATTGATTCATTTATGCTGCACTTCACAAATGATTCTAGAAAGCACACACACATACGTGGAATACACACACATAGAGAATAGTTGAGATGATAAAGCAGAGGACGAAGAATTAAGCCAGGGAGAGATGATCACGTAAAATGCCAGCCATACAGAGCTACAGTTCCCAGAGTGAGCTACAAATTTGGTGCCAAGCCTCTTAGCAGCCAAAGCAAAAGGTGCACCCCAGTTATTACAAGGTTCACAGAAAACAAAACTTTTCAGAAGTAGAGCATTCCTTAACTGTGAGACTTGGAAAATTTCCTTTGTGCCTCATGACAGCAAGCTCTCAAAGGATTTGTTAAAATACAGCAAATTTTATTTTCCGTTTTATTACTTTCTGCACTTATCTGTATTGTTTTTGAAATATGTTAATAGAACACAATTTTGAAAAAAAACACTACCCTAAAGAAACTCATATTGTGGGCATAAGAAAACATGCATAAAGGTATTTGTACATCATTGTTTTATTACAGACTAAATTTTCATCAGTAGAAGAATGGCTCCCAGCACGCACAATATGAAAAAAACCCTGTCTCTAATTAAAAAAATACAAAAATTAGCTGAGCATGATGGTGCATGCCTGTAGTCCCAGCTAACAGAGGGGCTGAGGGAGGAAGATGACCCGAGCCTTGGGAGGTTGAGGCTGCAGTGACCCGTGATAATGCCACTGCACTCCTGCCTGGGCAGTAGAGCAAGATCCTGGCTCAAAAAAAAAAAAAAAAACGGTGGAGAGAGAGAGAATGGCTCTATAAATTTTGATATATCCACACACTGGGATATATGGCAGGTTAAAATAAATAAATTAGACCTATGTAGATAAATCTCAAAAACATTAAATAAAAAGTGAAACCACCTTTGCAAAAATTAAAACAGTAAGAAAATATGTCAGTAAAGGAGATTATATAATTAACAAAAATATATACATATTTTTACATATGTATACATACACATATGATTAACAAAAATATACAAACATGGATGAAAAGGATACATGACTTCAGGATAGTGATTCTGTCCAGAGCAGCAAAGAGAGGAATCTGGTGGCTGCCACATTGTGAATGCCAGATGGGGGTGAAGAGCCCCTCCACCAGATCTGTGATATTATCAAATATACAATGATAAAATCTCCTAAAACCCTTGAAATGTCCAGTGATAAGAGTGTCTTTTGTATGCTAATGAGATGACTGGCAGCTGGGGGCCTCTAGATAGCTTCAAGGTGGGAACTAGTCACTGGACCAAGGCATGATTAGAGGGTTGACGCTTTCAGCCCCACCCCCCAACCTCCCAGGAGGGGAGATGGGCCGAAGGTTAAGTTGATCACCAATGGCCAATGATTGTATCAGTAATGTCCACATAATGACCACTCCATAAAAACCCCTAAAGGACTGGGTGTGGAGAGCTTCTGAACTGCTGAACACATGGAGGTTCCTGGAGGATGGTGCCCCAAGAAACGGCACAGAAGCTTCAGGGCCCTTCTCCCATTCTTTACTGTGTATATCTCTCCATCAGGCTGTTCATGTGTATCCTTCATAATATCCTTCATAATAAATAGGCAAACGTAAGTAAAGTATTTCCTAAGTTCTGTGAGCCGCTTTACCAAATGAATCAAACATGAGGAGGAACCATGGGAACCCCAATTCATAGCTGCTCGTACAGAAGCACGGGTCACAGGTGAGCCTTATGATTGGCATCTGAAACAGGGGCAGGGGCAGTCTTATGGAACCTAGCCTTTAACCTGCGGCATCTGAGGCTATCTCCAAGGAGATAGTGTCAGAACTGAATTGAAATGAACTACAGGACACCCAGCTGGTGTCCACTCTAGAATTGTTTGCTGTGTGGGAAAAAAACCCCCACACACCTCGTATCAGGAGTACTGTGTTGAGTGGTGCGTGAGATTAGGAAAACTATCAGCTATTTTAATATTGAACTCCACCAAACATCTTCGTTGGGATTTCCCTCCCCCATCCCTAAGAGTATAAGACTTTCTTTAAACAAAAATTGAAACAAATATGGCAAATCAATTAACAGTCTCATCTTGGTTGTGGGCACTTGGATGTCTCTCATACTCTTCTGTCAACTTCAGTGTATTGAAACATTTAATATTTAAATATAAAAAGTTAAAATAATAAAAGGGAAGTTTGAGGACAGATTTAAAAAGATCTAGAAGATCATAAAGATGCAACGTTTATTCTCTAAGCAATCAGGGTGTTTGATCAACGTGAAGCCTTGTCAGAGCTGTTCTGGAGAAAGATGACTCTCCCAGCCACATAGAATAGATATACAGAAGGGATGCAGGCAAAGAGATGTATTAGGAAGTTGTTGTGAAATGTCTATTTTAAGAAATAGGGTGCAATGTGTATTACTTAGAAAATATACAAATATTTGCTTTATATAAGCAAATCTCTTGCTTTTAAATTCCTGGGATACATAATTAACTCCATCTCTGTACTTGAAGGTCATATTCTCAAAACTTGTTCTATGGGGATTATTGGAGCCCTGACTGTCCCATCTCACCATCAGGCTCAATGTTTTTTTCTGACTCAACTGTAGATTTGTGGAAAATATTTTGATTACTATAGAGAGTGAATGAGAAAAACTGAGACTGGGGGTGTGGAAGGAATCAGGAATCAGGAAAGATTATTGCTTCTATTAAGAATACCCTAAAGGGAGCAATATAAAATTAAAACTGAAAGCAGATTTTGTGCAAATCACATGCTAATTCACTGGTGGCCCATCTATTTTAAGTACTGGCTTAGTTACATGTGATTAACATGAGCACATCAAATCCAAGAAGGCACAAAACTCACAGTCCTCACAGCAATGCACCGTGTTTATCCCGCTAGGGGATCGTTCCAAAGCATATAGTTACATTTTCCCCAAGAGTAAATTCACCTGTAGAAGCTGAAGACCCACACCTGCTCCTTAGCCATAACTTGTCAACTTGTTGCATGATCTGTGCATGCCCCAAGAACTTCCCACAAATCAGTACATTGTGACTGATTTAGAGCACTTTCCATTCTAGCTGTAACTCTGCCTACATTGAGTATATGTCTATAGAACATTTCTGCTTTCACACTCTATGTCTGGCTACCAAGTGCTGCACTAAAAAAAAAAAATCATCTCTCAGAATTGTGCTGATTGACTCATCTATGTATTTGTGCTGTCTAACCTGGGGTGGGGTGATGCTTATAATCTTGTATTAATGTGTAAACTATCTCTCCTCAGTCACCTTGGGGCTGTTTCAGACTTTGGCAGTCACCTTAAGTCCTTCCTGCTTTCTGGCTTCCCTTTCCACTTTAAGAACGTGAGCCCTCCTGGACCTGAAGGAATTGCCTGTCCTACCTGGATTTCCTCATCTCCTTTCTGCTTGGGGGAAATTTAGTTTGACTGTGGCTCCTGCCCATGTGCTATGGGATGGAACATGTGACCCACATGTGGCTCTTTAGCACCCAGCAATGATTGGGTCAGAGGTGATCACATGTCCCAGGGGCTGACCAATCACAGTAAGACAGATCCCTGGCCACAATGATTGGTTCAAGGATGAGCTTAAGATCCCAATCAGTTGAATCCAGGTCAATGCCAAGATTTGGACTTGAGTTCCAGGAGGAAACCACCCTTCTCTTTCCTTGTGCTCCGTCCTAAGAGGATGAGCCAGGGACTAAGCAGTGGCCCCTGAGAATTGGAACCAATGAAACAGAGACGGAAGGAAACCAAGATCGGATGGCACTGTTTGAACTCCTAGATGCATACCTCCCTGAAAGCAACCCTGCCCTTGGACTTTCCGTGAAGCAGTGACTGTCTCTGTTTTAGTAAGTCTGAGCAGGGTTTTCTGTCACCAGCTGTTGGGAAGTCCTGACTAAGCCAGTGCCCTGTTCCATTCTCCAAAGCAGCCTCTGCAGTCCTCCAGGCTACAGGCAGACCTTGTCCTCACCCCATCCACAGATGGCCTGCCTCTTATGCCACTCAGCAAAGAGAAGCCACCAGGCACAGAGTCCCCAGCTTCTCTCTTCTGATGTCTCATCTATCTGCACCTCCACCGTTGCAATACCATAAAAGGCGCCCTGTCCGAGGAGACCATGCCCCCTCTGCTCCTGCTCCACCTGTCTGCCCTCCTCTTTCACCTGGCTTTATCAGTCACCCCTCTTCTTTTTGTAGCTTCAGCCTCTTCTGCCACATAGCTCTTGATCTTCACCACATGAACTTATATATGCCTCTCACAGTCAAAAGAAGAAAAAGATCCAGCACGGTGGCTCACACCCGTAATCTCAGCACTTTGGAAGGGCAAGACAGAGGGATTGCTTTGAGCCCAGGAGTTCGAGACCAGCCTGGGCAACATAGTGAGACCATGCCTCTAAAAAATAAAGACAAAAATTTGCCGGGCATGGTGGCACACGCCTGTAGTCCTGAGCTATTCAGGAGGCTAAAGCGGGAGGATCACTTGAGCCCAGGAAGTTGAGGCTGAAGTGAGCTATGTTTGTGCCACTACATCCCAGCCTGGCCAGAATGCCAGTGACAGCTCAAGCAGCAACTTTCTTCATCTAGGTCCTCTAGCTCCTTGGTCAGCAAATCCACTTCTGTGGATTCCCAGAGTGAGATCCTCTCTCTGAAATAAATAAAAATAAAACAGAAGAAAGAAAGGGAGGAAGAGAGGGAGGAAAAAACTTTTCTTCTTCCAGAAAATCAATCTCTCATTCTTTCCTTTGCCTCAGAACATGTTTTGTTCAAATATCTCCGGTCCGTGCTCGACTTTCCCATCATTCACGGCAATTAGGATGCTGCCCTCCGCTTCTGGAATCTGCCAAGTGCGGTGGCCTACTTTCAGCTTTTCACTCCTCTTTCACAATTGCTTCTGATTTATCCTCCTCAGCATGGCCTGGTGAGGGCTTCCTCATGGATCTTACGCTCCTTTTCAGTAGCTCTTCCTCCTCTTTCTATCCCTGAACCCAACCAGCTTTTTAGGATGACAAAACTTGCTGAAAATGTGACAAAGTCCACAGTTTGTTTCCCTAGAAACATGTACTTTGCATAGCCCTGGTCAAGACTCTTAGTAACAAACGGCACAATACAGTACAGTAGTTTAAGCAGAAGGGGCTTTGCTCTGAGGACAGATAGCTCAGACGGTGGTGGGGAGCCTGCAGCCCTGCAGTAGAACTGGTCTGCCTCTGCCCAGTGAGGAAGGTTCCAAATAAAAAGCCACCACCAGCTACTGGCACAAAAGCTATCCGCCTCCACCAGGATCTGTGCCAGCAAAACGGGAGCCCCGCACCCCACTCTTCTCTCCTCCTGTGTAACTCCATCCCAGATTAAATCTCGCCTGAGGTTCACTGTCTCCAAGTGACCCTGTTTCTAATCAAGGTCTCCCGCAAACTCATCTTACTGGCAGAATCTAAATCTCGTCCAGAGTCCCAGCTTCAAAGGGGATGGGAATGTAATGTCCAACTTTCCAACTTCTGCATTCCAGGAAGGGCTGGAAGGGAGCTACTAACCAATCTACCATATCACCACCTACCCGTCAACACAGAATCCAGAGACTGAAGTTCAAGAGCCACATTTTAAAGGTTAATGCTCCTAAGTGCTTTAGTAAGGGTTTCTGTTGTTGTTACAAGTGCTGGAAATCACACTGCAAATCACCTATAGTAGGAAATGGAATTAATTGGCTCAGATGGTCAAAAAGTTCAAGAGTAGAGCTTGGTCCCGTTCATGTCAGGTGAGCGTGGGCATCGCGATCTGCTTCCTGCTCCCCGTCTCTCTCCAGCGCTCCACTCTGCTTGCTACCACTTTTCTCTCAGGCAGGATCTCCCTGCATAGACTGGGGACCAAGAGCCACCAAAAGGAGGAAGCTCAGTGCTGTGAAGGCAAAGCAGGGACTGCCCGGGTGGGTGACTACCTTAAAAACCAAAGTGCTGTCATCCTAGCACTTTGTGAGGCCGAGGCAGGAGGTTCACTTGAGGCCAGGAGTTCAAGAGCAGCCTGGGCAACATAGGGAGACCCTGTCTCTACCAAAAAAAAAAAAAAAAAAAGACCATCCATCCATCCATTAAGCTAGGATACTCTCAACAAGCCTTGACTTACCCCTTGACTTATTGGAGGTAAATCTTACTTTGATTATTTTCATTCAGTGAAACAGAAATTTAAGGTAACCTGAAGACATGATCCAATTGAAAGGAAATTTCTGGAAGGAGGAGAGGCACTCTCCTCATCCATTGCTTCAGAATGGTAAATAATATTCTGAAGTGACTCAAGTTGCTCTTGGTCTTCTACTGAAGGTGAAACTGTTCACTGTTGGAAAATCCAGCTCACTTTGTCAGAAGGATGGGCATAGACAGTTCTGTCCACAGAAGAATTTTTAAAACATATGTACGTATTATTGCTTCCCCAGGAACAGAAGCGTGGATCCTTATGACCTCCAAATCAGATGATTCAGTTACTCTTTCAACTCATGTAGGGACGGCTCAATGGTCACATTAAATCCCAATTCTGTTAACTCCAAGCAAGCATGATTTCGGGCAATTACGTTAGTATTGTATTTTCTCCTTCCTCAGTGTAGCTTATCCTCTGGGAAAGATATCTGTGTGGGTGACTACCTTAAAAAGCAATTTTCCTTCCAACATTTTCTGTTCATTCAATATTTTTCCTGTTTCAATTAATCACCTTCTACCCTTTACCCAAATTAGAAACTTCGGAGTCATCTGTCATTTCCCTCTCTCTCTCTCTTTTCATACCAACTTCTTCATCAAGTACTGCTACAAACTTCTCTCTCAAATCTGTATCTTCCCCTCCTCCTCTCTACCTGCCTTTATTAATAAAGCCTGGAGATAGCACAAAAGCTTGAAAACAGGTTTCTCCCCTCTCGTCTGGCCCTTCTACATTCCACCCATTGCTGGAAAAGAGAATCAGACATGCAAACTGACTTTAGAACTGCCCCTCACTCCCCAAGGAATCTTGAGAAGCCATTTCTCCTCCTTAGACTTGAGTTTTTCATTTGTAAACTAAAAGAGTTGGGAAACATAATGTCTGAGGCCCTTTCCAGCTCAAAACTCCTGAAATTCTAGTCCCAACAATTCTGCCCTACCCATCTCATAGGGTTATTGCGAAAATCAAAAGGTAATTCGCGTGAGCGTGCTGGAAGCCTCTGACTTATTAGGTTTTAAATCTCTAGGCGTGTGATGAATTACCCTTAATTCATCAGTGTCATCTCCACCTGGTGCTAAAGGTATGATAATAGCTAACATGTATTGAGCACTGACTGTGTGCCTGGTGTTCAGTGACGCCTTTTGCACTAATTATCTCATTCAATCTATCTCACATAAAAAGAGAAGTCTGTCATCACTTACCAGGTCTTGGAATGTGGCTCAGATGAGCCACATTCGCTGCACGGATCCCCAGGTGAGTGGAGGCAGGAAGTCAGAGCAGATAAAACAAAAATGGCCAGGAGAATGTTCATACAGCCCAGGACCTCAGACCATCAGGGACAAGTGGGGCAGGCACCCTACCTGGTGTGCGGCCTTCAGAAACCAGGTCCTCTGGGGTCGAAATGAGTATTCTGCCCACAAATGGCCAAGGGCAAAGCCACAAACATCTCAGGCTCCGTCAGAGGTCTTTCCAGCCACCTCGCTGGGCTCAGGAAATCGCAGTTTCTCAGCAATTTTATTCTTCCCCGTAAGACACACAGAATGTGCACCTCTCCTAATTTCCCTTTTGCTCTCCCTTCTCAGCCCACATTGCTGCTCTCCAGCTAGACTGCCTCTCTCACATTCACGTGTGTTCGTTTTGATTCCCTTGTCCTCACCTCTCCCTTTCTCTGCGTCCTCCGACTCTAAATCTTACTCAGGAAATCTCAACCTCAGGAAAAATCCATCTTCCGCTTCGATGTCAGGCTGGGTTCCCCAGAAGTAGGGCCGGGTGGGATCCCTGGGCCAGTGTTTTATTCCAGGAGGGCTTCTAGGAGCATCCTGAAAGCAAGGGTTAGGAAAAGCAAGAGGAAGGGTGAGCAAGGATGCGGTTTCTGGGGAGATCTACCCTCTGCCAGACCCCACGGGGGCCTGAAGCAGCGATTTCACCTGAGAGTCTGACCCACTTTCAGTTCAGGGAAGGGGGCCGCTGTCTCTTTCCAGGCATACCTAGAGAGAGCTCCAGCAAAGAGAAGGTTGCAGAGATGAGTCTGTAGGAGCCAAAGGAAAGCTTCCCCTTCACCCTCTGAAGGGTCATTGAAAAACAACTCACAAAAGGCACACACATTTATTAAATGCATATAGGGGAGAACCAGAGAGCCAATCCGCCCACCCCCAGTGGGGTTCAGAAGCTTATATATCACCTTGAGGTTACAGAAAGAATGGGAGTTTGGATTGTGGCAAAACAGGTTATGAGAGCAGGGAGGACAGGAGGCCTGGCCAGCAAAGGTGATCTTGTTACATAGGTGAAAGCGGCCTTCAGAAAGAACAAATGGTAAATGTTTTTTTCAGACCTTTATTTTAATTTTTGTTAGATTTACCTTTTATTTCTTCTTAATTTTTTTTTTTTTGAGACTTGCTCTTGTCACGCAGGCTGGAGTGCAGTGGTGCGATCTCGCCTCACTGCAACCTCCATCTTCCGAGTTCAAGTGATTTTCCTGCCTCAGCCTCCAAAGTAGCTGGGACTACAGGCGCACACCACCATGCCCAGCTAATTTTTTTGTATTTTTAGTAGAGATGGGGTTTCACCATGCTGGCCAGGCTGATCTCTAACTCCTGACCTCCAGTGATCCGCCCACCTCGGCCTCCCAAAGTGCTGAGATTACAGCTGTGAGCCACCACCACGCCCAGCCTTAGTTTTTGTTTTTTAAATTGACAACCAAGAATTATATTCATGGGGCACACAGTGATGTTTCAATACATAAAAGTATGGCGATCAGAACAGGGCAATTAGCATATCCATCATCTCAGATATTAATCGTTTCTTTGTGTTGGAAACATTCAGTATCGTCTTTCTATGTCTATCTAATGTGTTATTGTGACTAGTCACCCTACGGTGTTACAGAACACTAGCACTATTCCTTCTGTTTGGCTATAATTTTGTATCCTTTAACAAATCTCTTCCTGTCCTCCCTTCCCCCAGCATCTGGTATCCTCTATTCTACTTCTTAGTTCTATGAGATCAACTTTTTTGGCTTCCACACATGGGTGAGAACATGCAGTGTTCAACTGTCAGCGTCTCAGTTCATCCCTCTTCGATGCAGACAAGGGAAGGCCTCAGAGAAACCACGATGGCCTCAAGCCGGGTTTTCTCTACAGATGCAAATCTCCCTCACAAAAGGCAGCTTTGCAAGGCTAGTTCTGATTGCTGGTCCTCTGAACAGCCATCTCAAAATATGCCGAAGGATATTTTGGGGGTGAAATGTTTTTGTTTCCTTCTAGTTATTATTAGCACCAGCACCTGAGCCTCCCTGGTGACCTGGGCAGGGCTCCCCTGGTGTCTGTGGCAGAATTCCCCCTTCCTTCCATTTCATTTGCCTTCACTGTTTTCTCTTTCATGTAATCCCAGGTAGCAAGGGTGGAGAAATTGTTGTTAAAGCTGGCACCAGATTTGCTACTAGGGAAACACCTGTTTAGGGAAACACTTGAATTGTCTTGTTACCTGGGCAGGTTGAGAGCAGGGGCTTTAGGGAGATGAGGAAACAAAGTGAAAACTAAGCACAGGTGGTGATCAGAAAAAGAAACCCAAACTCCCAGTAAATATAGAAAAAGATGCTCAGTCTCACAGCTGAAAGCTGGCTGGCACAGAGATGCAAAGGCCCACTCACTTGCGTCAAGGTGGCTCGGGCTTTGTGGTGAAATATATGTTCCAGATCTCCTCTGAACCCACATTTTTGCTCAACTGAATTGCCCACTCCTGTGGTTTGAATATTTGTCCCCTCCAAAACTCATGTTGCAACGTCATCCCCAATGTGGCAGTATTCAGAGGTGATTGGCAGAGCCCTCATGATCAATTAGTCCATTCATGGATTCATGGATTGGTAGGTTAATGGCTGATGGGTTATCGGGAGTGGGACTGATGGCTTTATACGAAGAGGAAGAGAGACCTGAGCTAGCACATTAGCACAGTCAGTCTGCTCTGCATGAGAGGCCCTGTACCACCTCAGGACTCTGCAGAGAATCCCCACCAGCAAGGCCTTCACAAGATGTGGCCCCTTGACCTTTGACTTCTCAGCATCCATAACTGTAAGAAATAAATTCTTTACAAATACCTGGTTTCTTGTATTCTGTTTTAAGCAACAGAAAATGGACTCAGCCATCCACCATTTGAAGGATTGCACTTAAATTCAAAGGACTGGGTTGCCATTTCTACTGCTTTCTGATTTTTTTGATGAAACATTTATTAAACCTGTGTACTTATATCTGTGATTGAATTCATACTAGAATCCACTGAGATTCATTATGTTATTTATCGGTGCTCTTGCTGCTTTTATTTAACAGCTGCTGGGGCAGGGAGCAGTAGAAAGTCATTTTCTTCTGATGTGAAACAGGGAGAATAACTGAAATTACTGACTGCAGCCTGGAGTTTCCCTAAAATGTGAGTGAATCTCACATGAGTCTGGAGACCTCATGATATTAAGAAGGGCAGGGGCCTCTCAAGCTTTTCCTGTCATGGCACTTACAGAAAACGACAATGTTTATACAGCACTCTGGGGATCTGGGAACGACCATATGGGACTTGGTAAACCGCATTACATTTTCTTCATATTATATCATAATTGTGTCAAGAAAAATAAGTATCCAGGGAAATATTTAATATTAACTTTCTATAAAACTTTCCAATAAAGTCTTGAGAACTTTACTGAGAAATGCGTGCTTGCTGTCTTGGGCATAGCTTGTCTCTTGGGTTTTGAGCCAAAAATGGCTCTGCATTTTTTTTTCTAACTCTCCATAGTCGCTATCCAGAAGAAAACGTGTTCATGCAAATGAGTGACAAAAAAATTGAAAACCATTTTGCAAATCTTCCAAACATTTATAACACTTGAAATTAGAGTGAAAGAATCTAACAACGCTTTCTTTTCTTTTATGATGAAAAGTCTTACAATAGTGGCAAATGGATTTTTACTCCAGTTGGACTTTTTGGCATCAAACATTTTGCAATGAAGAAGCTCTCCTTTGTTTATCTCATGTGTATTAGAGCAGTTATTCGAGGATAGAGACACCACTCAAAGTGCCCATCAGCCAGAAACAGACAAGCCCGCTGAATGGGAAGGCAGAGATTGGGGCCTGGCACTCCCACCCCAGAAGAGGCTACATGTTGCACCATGGAGACCTGCTCCTCGGACGTTTTCAACACAAACTCCACCAGCTGCTCCATCCACTTGTCCACTAAATAAGGAGCAGGCAGCTGAAGTCCATCTCCAGGTGCTGGGTCACCTTGGTTGCCCCTCCAAGTGCTGCAGGGAGTCCCAGTGTTCTTCATCCATGCTCAGTCCTGGGGGTACTGTGGGACAGTGTTGGGTCCCCCACCTTCTGCCCAGCCAGTCTCAGAGGAACACCAAGCCAGCATGCTGGCCAGCCAATCCAGGGCCCACCAGGCTGCCCTGAAGGCTGAGACTATTAATTCCTCAAAGGACATCTCCAAGGAATATCCAGTGAAAGCCATAAGCAGAGGGGAGAAGTAACTCTTCAGGGAGACAAAGCTTTATCAAATAGCTGGGAAACAAGTGTAGCTGGTAGCGCAATTGGGCATACATGCTGTAAGAACATACTATCAATTTTTACTTCTTTATAGAAAATAATTTTTTAAATACTTTATGTGGAACTGATAAAGTTAAGCCTTTCTTTTCACTGTATTCTGCAGTACTGCAATTTGTTTCTGATGTCAGCCACTCAGGTTACCATAGATTCTATGAGGTGAAGGGAGCAAGACTGTCTTCGCTTCAGATGCCAGCCACATGTTCAGGAGTCTCGGGCCACTTGCACAATTTGGGGGTTCCTGTGACCCACTTATGTCTGACAATTCATTATAAACACCCAGAGAACTTAGGAAAGTGCTAAACTTACTGTCATAATTACCGTAAAGGATACAACTCAGGACCAGTCAAATGCAGAAACACATGGGGCAAGGTCTGGGGGGGTTCTGAACACAGAGCTTCATGTTCTCTGTCCTTGAAATCGAGACATGTCACTTTCTTGGCACATCAATGTGTTCACCAACCAAGAAGCTTATCCAAGAAGCCCCGACGTCCAGAGATTCTACTGGGGTTTCATTCCATAAATCACTGGCCATGTACTTGAACTCAATCTCCAGCCCTCTTCCCCATTCTGGAATTCAGGAGTCAGGAAGTCATGGCTCAGAGGCCCAACCCTCTAATCTCAGGGTTGAGATTTCTGGTGTGACCAGCCCCAAACCTAAATCATCTCATTAGCATATACTCAGGTGTGGTCCAGGAGCCCCCCCATGAATAATAAAGGCAATTTTATTACTTAGGAATTTCCAGGGATTTAGACATTATCTCCCAGGAAGAGGAACAAAGACCAGATAAATTACTTATTCTACGAAAATCCCAAAGAACACTAGTTCATCACATGACTCTCAGAACAAATTTCCCCCCAAAATCAAGAATTGTATGGATTTGCCCCAAAGGAAAAATAAGTGAATTATTGTGAAGATAATGTTGGGCTAAAGGTCAGTATGAAGAAAGTCAGTTAAAAGAATAAAAAATAATGATGTTAATGAGAAGGAAAGATTAAAACCAAAAGTCTAAAGATACATGATCAATTTAAAGATACAAGTCCTTGGGGAGCTGGCACCACAGACCCTCTGTAAGAGTGAAGCCAAGTATAGTATCACCTTTTATTGCTATTTCAAGACCTACAGTTTGGGATACCAATATTGGTGGATCATCACTCCTTGAACCAAATGTTGAACTTAGACCTACCAATGGATGGGGCATTCCACCTGGGAGAGAAGAAAGCCAGCTGACATCCACCAGGCAGCCACATATTATGGTGGTAGGCATGCATCAGGCCTGGTGCATTTCTGCAAGACTGAGAAAACAAGATGTGATGTGAGTCTTCTGAAATGCACTCCCATGGGCAACAGAAAGAGTTAGAAGCTTGTTAAGAAACACATTACCATCTGGAAAGAAGTACCAGACATATATCTGTGAGAAATTGGTGTCTTCTGGGAAACACTGAGGTGCCAGCAGCTGACAGGGAGAGATAAAATGGTGATCACTGTATTCTTGCCTGCTACTTTGGGAGGCCTGCTTGATGAAGAGAGGTAAGAGGTAAAAATGTCAGGCGTGCAGGCCTTCACTTTCTTCAAAGTGAAAAGCTTGCAGAATAACCTGAGTACAAGCGAATTGGTTCCATGTTCATTTCACAAAATGTATGTAAAATCCTATACCAAAAGGAATATATAACTTTCCTAAAGTCTGAGCTCTTGATTGTGTCTGCCTAATACATTCTTCACTACATATTAATTGCTTCTAAATGTCTGGATATTTGGTATCTGTAGATAACTGTCTTTTTCAAAAAGAAAAAAACGTAAAACCTTCCTTTCTCTAAGGGAAGAGGAAAAATATTGTTACAACTTTTAACAAATACATCAATATTTCATCCATTCTAAGATGCGCATTTTCACAATTTTACATCTCTGAAATTGGGTGCGTCTTGTAACTGGCAGTTTTTTTTTTTTTTGGCAATAAATGAAAGAAGAGTGCATCTATAGTACCTTAAATTGAATGAAATGTGAACAATTGCTTAAAATAATGTTGCTAGACAAGTGTTTAAAGTTTAAAGAAACCCAGTGTCCTGAAGAGCTTAAGTACTCTTAAGGAACAGGACAGGAATTAGGTATCCAACTTCTGGAATTGTTACAGATCACTAAGGACTGCTTCAGTCATGTGAATCTATCACTTTGAGATCTCATGTTTCTTCTTCAATCTCTTAAAGTGGTAAATTATATTTATAGAGATCTTATTTTAACAGGAAACCATATTTGTATTCCTGGAATAAACCCAACTTAATCATGACGTATGGTTGATTTTACAGACTACTAGATTCAGTTTTTTTCTCATAGTTTATGTAGAAATGTTGAATTTCACGATAGAGATGTGTTTATAATTTTCTATAATTATATAAATTTCTATAAATTTGAAATTGCCCGATCACTAGGTTTTGCAGAAACACTGGTTCTGCTCTCTGCTTTTACTGCTTTGTTTGTTTTGTTGGAAGGGGGGAGAAAGAGTTTACCAACAATTCACTCTCTCTCACAGTTCTAAGACTCTTTAGGTTAGCTATGTCTTCTCAAGTCACTTTTAGTAATATATATATATATATATATTCGCATATATTCCTGTGTTTCATACACACACACACACACACACACACACACACGCACGCAAATTTGTATGTACTACCCTAGTTTTAAAAATGTATTGTCGTAATAGGCTGGACATGGTGCCTCATGCCTGTAATTCCAGCACTTTGGGAGGCCGAGGCAGGAAATCGCTTGAGCCTAGGAATTTGAGACCAGCCTGGACAACATGGTGAAACCCCATCTGTACAAAAGATAAAATAATTAACTGGGCATGGTGTTATGGGTCTGTAATCCCAGCTATATGGGAGGCTGAGGCAGGAGAATTGCTTAAGCCCAAGGGGTCCAGGCTGTAGTGAGCCATGATCACACCACTGTGCTCCAGACTGGGCAACAGAGCTAGACCCTGTCTCAAAAAAAATATTATTGCCATGATATTTATAACATTCTTTCATTATACTTTTTATCTCTACTGCAACTGTAGTTATGCCCGTCTAACTCTGGACCATACTTGTATCTTTTCTGCTTTTTTCTTTAAAAATATTTTTATACCTTTTTCAAAAAATTATATCTTTGTTGATCTACTTTAGGGTATCTTTGTTTTCTGTTTTATTGCTTTCTGCTCTTATTCATATTAACTCTTATTTATTTTTATTTTTTTGAGATAGCGTTTCACTCTTGTTGCCCAGGTTGGAGTGCAATGGCCCTATCTTGGTTCACTACAACCTCCACCTCCTGGGTTCAAGCAACTCTCCTGCCTCAGCCTCCTAAGTAGCTGGGATTTACAGGCCTGAGCCACCGTACCCAGCTAATTTTGTATTTTTAGTACAGGTGGGGTTTCACCATGTTGGTCAGGCTGGTCTCGAACTCCTGACCTCAAATGATCCACCGCCTTGGCCTCCCAAAGTGCTGGGATTATAGGTGTGAGCCACCATGCCCGGCCAGTCCTTAATTAAACTTTCTATGCATTTATTCTGTTATTGTTTTCTTAACTTCTTACATTTAATTAAAATAGATTCTCAGATTATTAATACTCAGCTCTTTATATTTTATAACCTATTTGAAGTTATTTATAAAATTTCTCCTAAGTACAGATTTGGTTATATTTCATATCTTAATATGGATTATTTTCCTAATTATGCACTTCTAATTGTTTTCTAATATCCTTACTCATTCTCTGATCCATGAGCTATTGAAAGGTGCATTTTTCAAATATCCAAACTCATGGAGGGATTTTAATTATCTTTTTATTACTAATTTCTAGTGCAGTTGTGTGTTGATAAGAGAACACATTCTGTGAGGAACTATTTTTTGAAATGTGTCAAGACTTACGTCATGGTCTAGGATGTAGTCAATACTCACAAATGTTTCATTTGCTTTTGAAAAGAATGTGGATTCTCTAGTTGTTTGGTCCAGGGTTATAATATGTGGCCAAATGTGTTGCTCAAATCCTCTTTATTCTGACTGATTTTCTGCCTGCTTGATCTATCAGTTACCAAAAAAAGGTCTACGAAACAGCCCTTGCCACCTTGCTGTGGATGCATCCACCTCCCCTTTCGGTTCTCAACCCATTCTTGGACCAAAGAATGGAAAGCTCTCAGCCTCCAGGGATCAGTAGCTACATCTGAGGGTTTCCAGCCTCCCTTTCATGAGAGGCTTCCCTACCTATTACACATAGGAAATGAAAATACACCACCAAAAACAAAATAAAACCAGAAAGCAACTCTTTAGAAAGACTTCAGTGGCCCTAATGTTGCGGCTACCTGACAGTCACAGCGGATTAGCTGGCCTCATGAGAGATGATAAGGAATGGAGATTTTCTGAGTAAAGGGCTCAGAAATCAGATCAGAGTCAGAATAACACATGAGCTTTTCAGAAGGCAGCTGCCCAAACCTAACAAGGAATTTTTCACTTGTTTACAAAGTGTAGAAAGAAATAGGGGCCTCTCATTGGTCTGTCCACGAGACAGTCGCACACACATCACCTCCTCATTATCACCATCATTAGTGTAATTTCTAAAAATTGAAAAGGCTGGAAGTAAAATTGATTCTGGAGAAATAACAACCAAAAGAGTTCACTTTAAATGCAAAGGAGCAACAAAATTTATTGACTGAATTAAACACAACAGTTAAAATGGCAGCGTTGTAGTTTCATTTTCAGATGTTTGAATGGAACATGAAAAGTGCTATTAGTCCAAGCTTCTTACATTCATTAAAAGAGTGACTATCAAAAACAGCAACATGCACAATGGTACATATGCACAAAATGGAATCATATCAACA